>LPNX010218653.1:0-10563 GCA_001517045.1 Pseudotsuga menziesii
CAGTCTCCGAGCTGTCGCGTTAGTGGCTTTCTATGCATGCCGTAGCTGTTTCGCAGGCTCCATGTCAATGTCAATGTCAATGACAAGTAACAATAATCATTGTCATTGACATGGAGCCTGCGAAACAACTACGGCATGCATAGAAAGCCACTAACGCGACGACTCGGAGACTGGAGTTACCCAGGTCCGCGGATTCACCCATACCTTGAAGAAGAAACATGTAAAAACATTACTACTTTTGCTTCCTCTAAATTTTATGTGTAGATCTGTAGATATGGGTCGAGGAGTCATAGGAGTCATAGATTTGATCAATCATATCTATGACTCCTAAGACTCCAAGACCCATTTCTACAAATAAACATATATGACCCTTTTTTTCATTTCAGACATCAACTCTCAAAAATTGTAATGACCACCTACGCGTTTGTCTTTAAATAGAATATTACATGACTAGGACCTCGACCGAGCTAATATCTCGGTCGAGGTATTAACAG
The DNA here is from genome assembly GCA_001517045.1 of Pseudotsuga menziesii. NCBI lineage: Eukaryota > Viridiplantae > Streptophyta > Pinopsida > Pinales > Pinaceae > Pseudotsuga > Pseudotsuga menziesii. The sequence continues at coordinate 495 of LPNX010218653.1, forward strand.
GACCTCGACCGAGGGTTTGTTAAACCCTCGGTCGAGGGATTTACAAACCCTCGGTCGAGGGATTTACAAACCCTCGGTCGAGGTCCTGTTAATACCTCGACCAAGGTATTTAAATAACTCGGTCGAGGTTCATACCTCGGTCGAGGGCTTAAAAAAACAGACTTAGCCCACATTCAAGCAAATGGAAAATTTCTTGTGCCTTGCAGAGGTGTAAACCCTGCCATTCCTAGCACATAACTGAGCGGAGTTGATATCGATAAATTCACCAACGAATCTTCTATCCATTGAGGTATCATACACGCATTTTGGCATTCATATGATATTTATTTTTTAATTACTTCTAAAACTTATACTTAGAAAACCACACTGCAACTTCGAAGCAGCTCAAAGAAAAATCCGCAGAGTTAAAAATACACAGCCAAAAAATTCTTAAAAATGCACACATCACATATCGACGTGTCCTCTTCAAAAGGGTATCTTTGGTTTTTCAATTTTTGAAAAAATAGAAAAAATTCCTTTACGTGGACAAATATGTGTTTAAAACGATGCTGAAATCGAATGTGGTCACTTTCGAAAAATAATAAATAATTGTATAATGCGAAAAAAATTAACAAAAAAATATGCACATCACAATGCATTTTATGTAGATCATACTCATATATTTAATTTTTTTAAATTATTAATGCAAGATTAAATTACTCTACGTGGACACGAGCCACTTATTAGCTTCTTCAAATTTTTAAGGTCACACAGTTCATTAAATGCAAAAATTCACACATTAAATGACATCGGAATATTTTTTTTAAAATATCACTATGAAGCCAACATAATATTCTACAATTTGTTTTTTTACTGCAAGTCAAAATTCACATGGAATATATGCGTTTTGAGGGCTTCTATCTAGCACATGAGTAAAAAATCAGGTTTTCATCGCCAAATTTGGCCAAAAAGTGTTACCCATCTTCATGGAATCACTCTAATGCGTATTGTATTTATGAACCTAAGTTTCGTGAATAACACCATAGTCAACCCTCCTTAGTTTATTATGCCATTTGCAAAACCTTAATGCATATCGTACTTTATGAACCAATCAGTTAAAGTTACCTTAGCAAAACCTTGACACATGTTGTACTTTATGAATCAATCATTTAAAGTTTCCTTATCTTTTTTAAACATGCAAGGACGCTTAAGCAATCCAACATCATGAAATATTTTTTTTGAATCCTTCAAACGTACCCACCTTCCATCAATTTTATTAATTAATAGGCAATTTCCCATGAGTTTGAGTAGTTCACTTTGCACTCATTACATGGGGTGATGTACTTCATTTTGATAGTTTCATTTCAAAAAATTGGGGAAATAAATGGCATAAGCTCATGTAATGAGTACCAAGTGAACATAGTAAGATAATCTTGTAGCAAAATGACCTTTTTTTCTATTACAAACCTATGGCATGAATATAATAGAAATTACTAGCATGATCAAAGTTTCACCATGATACAAATTCTATGCATGGTGGAACAATGCCTCTAGGGGTTTTTCCCAAATCTAGAGGGACCAATATCCTCAAAAATTTGATAAGAATTTGAGATGAATCAAAACTCTAACTTCTTATGTCATCGAATTCCTATAGCTAGGGGGGATTTTGCTACATGATTAGAGGGTTTCCTCATTGAGTTATTCAAGCTCACTATAAAGCGATCATCAATTAATAGCATTTAGGAGAGATGAATATGAGTCACATCACCTCATATAATGATTTTGAAGTAAACTATTTGAAATCATGAGAAATTGCTCATTATAGAATAATGCTCATAAAAAATGGATTACATTGCATCATATAGTAAATGTAAATGATCTATTCAAACTCATTAGAAATTGATTAATACAAAAACTCATAAAAAATGACTATCTACACAACCTCATGTAATGTGTACAAATAAATTATTTAAACTCCGTTTATATATGAATCTAATATATAATAGAGTGTATAACTTCATCCCATAAATACTTAAATAAATTATTCAATTAAATAATTATTAAAACAAACTTTGATTATCAACTAAAACTTAAAAACAAATGAATGGCAATCAGTTCGTACCATGACTAAACAATATATAGTTATAGTTAGTAAGTTCAAACTCCATACAAGTGGGTCAAAAAAAATTCTGGTTTTTTAATAAGTTGCTTACAAATACTCTATAAAAATAAAAACTAAAAAATATATATAGTTAGTAGGTAAAAAAAATTCTGGTTTTTTAATAAGTTGCTTACAAATACTCTATAAAAAAAAAATAATAAAAAAAAAATCTGTGTTAACATAGCAATTTCAACCCATACCTTAGGCCACACATTAACAAATCCATCACAACTTGCTTTGGAATTTCAACGGCTGACTGTTAGGTCCCATCCAGATCGTGTTAGTTGCCTTCGAGATCTGCCATTCTGTTGTATTAGAATCGAGACTATGTCGTTCACAATTAACAGGCCCGCTCACCACTGAAATCGATGAAGACCAAGTGTTTCGGAAAATTTACTTGTAATAGCATTAATCCCGATCAAATGGCAATAAAATCCGAAGATTCAGTAGCGGGGGATCATTAATTTTATCAGCATTAGAGTGCTCTGGCTGGCTAATTGTGTCACTAAATTTCTTGTAAGACGAATTAACAGCTAGAATTCTTTATCCATATGGAGCTGCTTTGCTGGTGGAATCCTTGGGTATTATGGTAGCTGCTTGGTCCGGGGATTCACCTTAAGGGAAGAATATTATAACATCAAGTGTTGGAAGGGAGTCTGAACAATTGCAGACGAGTAGAAATGGAGGATAAATCTACTCTAACGCCTCGTAGGACATAGCATTCTCTTATTTTTGTTTGGCATTGATATCTTTGAGAAATGTTAGAGATTTAGTATCAGAGATCACTCTGTGATTAAACTTTTTGAATTTGACCAATTGAAACTGATTTGAGCTTTGCCATGGCAGTTCTTGCAGAGGCATCCCCAAGCAGCAGACACGATGAAGAAGAGGAACAGATAACTCCATGGACTGCAGAGGGAGATCAGCTGGAAGCCAGGGAGAATGAAGAAGAGCAAAGGCTTCTTCCTGTAAAAGAAGAGTCAGCAGAGGACGAGGATGACCAGTCTCCCATCGAGGAGGTGGCTCTCACTGTTCCTACAACGGATGATCCGAGCCTTCCTGTCATGACTTTCAGGATGTGGGTTCTTGGAGTCTTGTCATGCGTCGTACTGTCGTTTCTAAATCAGTTCTTTTGGTATAGAACAGAGCCCCTCACAATTACTGCAATCTCTGCTCAGATTGCAGTCCTTCCTCTTGGCCAGCTAATGGCAGCAACAATAACCACGAAAAAGTTCTTTGCAGGGAGCAGATGGGAGTTCTCGCTGAATCCAGGACCCTTTAATATGAAAGAGCATGTTCTCATCACAATATTCGCTAATGCAGGGGCTGGAAGTGTGTATGCCATTCACATTGTCAGTGCTGTAAAGATTTTCTACAAGAAGAAACTGGACTTTTTCGTTGCTTTGCTCGTTGTCATGACAACTCAGGTTCGGTTTTGACCATTTCTGCTTAAATTTTCATTGGAGATCAGTTAAATTCCCTGTGGTTGGTTGTCTGTAATATTTCTTACTGTTTTATATATGCAGATATTGGGATTTGGATGGGCAGGGATCTTCAGAAAATATCTAGTAGAGCCTGCTGCTATGTGGTGGCCTGCAAACCTTGTTCAGGTTTCTCTGTTCAGGCATGAATTCTCATTTCAGTATTAGATCAATATATGAGGGATTTTTTTTTGGATGAATTTGTGTAATTTCTCAGATGTAAACATTGATAAACTGAATTGGTTTGAGCAGATGTTGATTAGTTTTAGTCTGTTTCAACTTTTTGTGATTGCAGAGCTCTTCATGAGAAAGAGGAGAGACCCAAGGGAGGCCTTACACGAAACCAGTTTTTTCTAATAGCCCTTAGCTGTAGTTTCGCTTATTATGTACTCCCTGGCTATCTGTTCCCCATGGTGACATCCCTGTCATGGATCTGCTGGATATTTCCTAAGTCTGTTCTGGCCCAACAATTGGGTTCAGGACTCTATGGCCTTGGCATTGGCTGCCTAGGAATAGATTGGTCCACCATTTCTTCTTATCTGGGAAGCCCTCTTGCCACTCCTTGGTTTGCAGTAGCCAATGTAGGAGTTGGATTTGTGCTTGTAATGTATGTGATAACGCCATTAGCATATTGGCTAAACTTGTATGATGCAAAAACATTTCCAATATTTTCTGAGGACCTGTTCACCTCCAGTGGCCAAGAGTACAACATCTCCTTGATCGTTAATTCCAACTTCCATCTGGACCTCAAGGCTTATGAGAAGTATGGACCAATACATCTTAGCACATTCTTTGCTATTACCTATGGCGTTGGGTTCGCTGCCTTAACTGCTACAGCAGTTCATGTTGCCCTGTTTCATGGAAAGTATGTTATCAGTCCCTGAATTCATCAAAATTACATGGATGCAAAAGCAATCAAAATGAAACTAATGGGTTACAATTTGATGCAGGGAAATTTGGCAACTCAGCGTGTCTGCTTTCATAGATCGGAAAATGGATGTGCATACCAGACTAATGAGGAAGTACAAGCAAGTGCCAGAATCATGGTTTACTGTAATTCTAATTGTTAATATAGCCTTAACAATTTTTACATGCGAGTATTACATCGATCAGCTTCAATTGCCCTGGTGGGGAGTATTACTTGCTTGTGCCATTGCCATATTCTTCACAGTGCCCATCGGTATCATCACTGCGACAACTAATCAGGTATGTGAAAAGTCTATGCTGCAATCTAATTTTTGTTTAAGTTTTTTCCAAAAATAGAAATTGACCAAGAAACTCTCCAATACTTTCACATGTTTTATGGATAGTAAAGATGATATACCATCACAGGACTGAAGGATCAAACTTATAGCCTCTCCAATACTTCAAACTTATAGCCTCTCCAATACTTTTCCATGTTTTATGGACGGTAAGAATGATTTACGATCAGCTTCCTTGGAGAAAGCTTAACCTTTAAAAAAACCAAACTCGAACTTATAACCTCGAACCGTGAGCATGTTTCACCAAGCCTTTCTGATTACTTAGTTTGAAATAGGATCAAATATTATAAACAATCTATTTATTTTAGTGATGTTGGAATCTTATTATAAACAATCTATTTATATTAGTGATGTTGGAATCTTATTAGTGATGTTGGAATCTGGGTAAACATTATAAGCACAGTTTTTATTGATGTTGGAATCTGGCTAATATAAGCAAAGTTTTTATTGATTATTTGAAACTTGATCAGTGGGACATTTCAAGTTTTTGGATTTATTCATAAAATACTTAACTAGAAGGCAGAGTTCTATCTCTATATTTCTGTTGAATTCTTTAGCCAAATTTCAATCTAGAAGTTTGCCAAAATAAAATAGCCTTGACAGCCCTTTATTCAACGTCATTTTTGTTTCCTTCAACAGTATTAGAAAGATCATGTCCAGTACTTATCTTTGTTTCCTTCAACATTAATAAAAAGATCATGTCCAGTACTTATCTGAATATATCTTCAATCTTACCCAAAACTAATTATTGGATTGATTTGGACTTGGTAGACGCCAGGTCTGAACGTGATCACGGAGTACATCATAGGTTATATTTATCCAGGCAGACCTGTTGCAAACATTTGCTTCAAGGTGTATGGATATATCAGCATGACCCAAGCCCTGACATTCTTGCAAGATTTTAAACTGGGTCATTATATGAAAGTCCCTCCTCGAGCAATGTTCCATGCACAGGTACTAAACACAAGAAATCTTACATTTCCATTGATTTCTTGATCCCCCTGTAATTTGAGAGACCCAACCCATTTGCTTTCTGCAACTGATTCATCCATATAATCTTTGTTGCAGATGGTGGGTACAGTAATTGCAGGGTTTGTGTATTTGGGCACAGCTTGGTGGCTCATATATTCCATTCCCAATATCTGTGACACAGCTTTATTGTCCGCTGACAGCCCTTGGACTTGTCCAGCGGATCGCGTCTTCTACGACGCTTCTGTGATTTGGGGATTAATTGGACCCAGAAGGATTTTCGGAAATCTTGGTGAATATGAAGCAATCAACTGGTTTTTCTTATTGGGAGCAATAGCTCCAGTCATAGTATGGTTGTTTCACAAGGCATACCCTGACAAAGAATGGATCAGACTAATCAATATGCCCGTTCTCATCGGAGCCACAGGGATGATGCCCCCTGCAACAGCAGTGAATTATACAAGCTGGGTTCTGATGGGATTCATTTTCAGCTTCGTAATCTACAGATACAAGAAAGACTGGTGGCAGCGTCATAACTATGTGCTTTCCGGCGGATTGGACGCAGGGTTGGCATTCATGGCAGTTCTGCTGTACTTGTGCTTGGGATTAGAAAATATTACATTGAATTGGTGGGGAGAAAACCTGGACGGATGCTCCCTGGCTTCGTGCCCCACTGCTAAAGGCATTATTGTGGAAGGTTGCCCTGTGTATTCCTGATAAACATATGGGCCATGGGGATTAGACATGGTAGCAGCTGTCGTTCCAGCATAATCTCTGGTTCTCTTTCCCCCGCGCAGCTGTAATCGAACAGCTGGGCCATGGACAGTTCGGTCTGCGAGATCATGTCACCCTAGAACACTAACTGTATCCGGACGGGTAGGCGGCCTCTAATGTGACGTCACCCGCCACACGATCGGAAAGGAATCCGGAGGAGATAGTATGATTAAGCACATGAAGATAATTCTTTACTAATCTAATTGATGTAAATAGTTTTTCAATACCGTTTTATTACGTTAAAGTCAAAGTCACTTAATTCCAGAGTGTTTCGTAAAAAAATAATTTATTTGAATAATGAGATATATTCACGAGTTTATGTTTTTTTATTTAAATTATTTTATTTGAAGGTTGAAAGACGTTTTTATTTGAGATTTGGGGTGGACAACTGTCTATGCTTTTTTTCATCTATGGTTATCTATGAAGGAGGATGAGATAAGTGTACTGTTGAGATTGATTTTGAAGAATATAAAGATTAAAATATTTTTTCCAAGGTGTCTTCTATTTCATAACTATCTCTCGATCATTTGATTTTTATGGACTTGATCCAGCCACAAATTATGTAAGTGTACTAATTTAATGTTCAAATGCACTCCACTAAGTCCAGATGAGCTGCGTTTTTTCAGCCTCAAAAGTCTAGATTTCCTTAAATTTATATAAAAGGTCTCAATCCATCTTTTGATATTATATTATATTTAAGTTAATAATATGTAAAAATGATTTCAAAAATGTATTTGGAATATGTCAAAAAAATTAACTTTTAGGTTTTAATGTGTAAGTAAAGTATCATCTTTATTTACTCATTTATTAAAATATGGATTTCTAAAAATAAATTAAAATATTTAAAGAATAAATTTTATGAATAATATATAATCATAGTTATTAATAAAAAATTTATTAAATTTAACTAAAAATATTAACCATATTTATAAAGATAAGCAATTATGTATTTCATAATTTATTATTATAAATTATAATTATTATAAATATTTACTGAATGATCTTTAATATGATTTTTAATTTGTATAGGTAAAATTTTATTATGATGTGTTCATTTTTTTTAATCATTATTTGGTTTTTTTTTATAATAGTTAAAGTTTTAATTAGCAAAATTCCATAATCAAATTTTTTGTCAAGCAAATGAAATATAATTTCTAATAAAATAAAATTTCTACAAAAATTTTATAATATTTAAAAAAAAATTTAAAAAAATAATTAAATTTATCGTATTATTAAGATATTTCAATTTACAATACTCCAAACAAAACTTTCCAAGAAAATTACCCATCATAATACAATTTTAGTTTAAATAAACTTTATGTCATTTACTAAACCACATGTGTTGTGCTTTATGAACTACTAGTTTATAATTTCCTTGCCCTTTGTCCTTTTAAGCATGCATGGCTACTTTAGCTGTCCAACATGATGAGATATGTTTTTTTGGATATAGTGTGTGGAGTATTTAATATTTGAATTATTCAGTGGAGTTCAACTTGCATCAATATCATTTATTGACCAATTTTACATGAATTTGAGTATTTCATTTTACTAATTTTAATCTAAAAAAAAGTTGGAAAAGCTAAAATAAATTATATGAGCTTATACAATGAATACTATATGGAATATAATTTCATCATAATCTAACTTTTGTGTATAATGAATTATTAAAAATTGCATATTAATCAAAACTCCTACTTCTTATATCACTGAAATTCAATAACAAAATAAACTACATAATTAGAGGGGACTGCAACAATAAATTATTCACAGTGCTCATGAAAAAACCATATAACCGGTGCAAGTAATCTATTAAAGTCATAAGAAAATTGTGATACTTATATGAATCTTATAATGATTTTTATATGAATCTTATCAGTCTTTCTATGAAAACGGTGTACCTATCAGTCTGGTCTATGTAATTCAGCAATTTTATGTTGGCCTAGACTTTGACCAAAAAAATAAAAGTTCAAGACCCAGATTCTCACGTATGAAAAGCAATCTTGAACTGGTTGCAATAGTTGTGGTAAAGTCATACTGGATCTCTCGGTGACATCGGCCGAGCTTATCCAGCATGTATGTTCATGCTGATAATCCACCTGGCCTGGGCCCTACGGCCGGTCTCAACTTGGTGCATTGACGGAATTTTAATATAATCTAGCAGCTCCGTCCGCCACCGCCACCGCTACCGTCATCCTGCTGCCACCCCGCCGCGTCCTGCATTAATTATCTACCAAACAATTTTTTTCGAATGTATACACTCCCACTCGGTCCATTGATCAATCCCCTCCCCTGTTCACGGTGGCCCTATTCAATCAACTCCAGGCCCGGTCATAGCAGATGCCCAGAACATGTATCTCAGTTTCTCCATCACAGAATCCGCCGCAGAGAGGGGGCGCCCTTGTCATGGGCACTATGAGGCCAGCCTGACAGGATTATGAGGAAGGAATTGAGGGCTTCCAGACACACACAGCATACAGTGTAGAGCCCCAACTGGGTCTCTTTTAACTTCTATTTACAGTCAAAAAATTCACTTTATATATACAGTTTGAAAATCTATAAATCTGTTTATTCTACTTGTAACAATTTACTGTTAACTGTGCAGGTAGCAAAGATAATACAGCATATAAACTTTTAAAATTTAATTAACAGAATTTGCCATAATAATGCTGGAAAATACCTGTAGGTAGCTAGTAGTCCACCTTTGTTGCTGCCCTTGTTTGCTGTTTTTCCTTGCTTTTCCCTGCAGTCAAAAGTCCTTCCCAAGTTCTGAAACTCAACCAGTCCAAACCAGTCTTGCCACCCTGCCAACTGGTGAGGTCTCGCCGACCACCCAGCTCCAAAGGTACCCCTTTGGACCCCCGAGCCCAAACCGAGTACAAGCAGTCGAACCAGTGCTCTCACTTTTCCCCAAAATTATAAAAAGATCAAGAACAATAGGCCTCTTGTGTTGTTTTCTCCAGAAAATATCCTCTCCCTTTTCAAAACCCCCCTCCTTCCTTTTATCTCACTCCTGTTCACTGACTCTCCCCCCGAGCCTTTACTGCCCCTATCTTTTATTAAATGTTCAACCACTTGACCCATCTTCCTACCAACCTTATTTAATTTCCATCCCATCATGGATCGAAAAAAAAGGCCATATTCAAGGAATGACAATTAAATAATTTTTATCCAACCCTATGGATTCAGGTCACATGTCAGGAATTCATTATTTTATTAAATTGCTTATCACCGTCAATCTTTTAATTTAATGTTTAGATATACCATACATTCTGACACAATTGTTTATTCCTAATAAATTATTCGACATTATCTTTGACATAACATACACTGAATGAATGCACCTAAACATTATTATATTACAACTTAATATTATTTAAATAATTTTCTTAACCTCTATTTAACGAGACAACTTACTTATAATTAACAATTAATGCATGCTCATT
>LPNX010218653.1:24765-51888 GCA_001517045.1 Pseudotsuga menziesii
TCTAGCAAAATCTCCAGGAACGAGCTTAATCTGCACATTTGCTTTTCCAAAGATGTATGTGCTCTTGGAAGCAAATCCAGCACCTGCAAATACAGGAATACAAATGAGACTTAATTATATATAAACAGCAAAAGCAGTAGCAAAAGAAAAAACATATAGTAGCACAGCAAAAACAGAAACATGGATTAAAAAAAGAATAAATATATACCAGAAAAATTATCGCGCTTGAGCTTAAGCACCTCCTCATGGTTTTTTTACGGATTACCTTATTACTTTTACAAAAAAATTTGTCTAGATTTTAAACTTACCCAAACTTTAAGGTCTTAAAAGTTTTGTCCAGATTTTAAAGTTCAACTCATAGAGTTGACAAATCAAAACATAAGAATTTTCTGGAATCACCTCATGTTCTCAATATTTGTCTTCTGAATCATTATAAGAAAGACATAGTGACTTCTGCTACTTGCATTGAGCTGAATTTTCTCTTTCACTGATTGCAAATCCTTGTTTTCACCTTTCAGATGGGTTCGAAATGGCACCAACTTCTAGCTCTTGAGGTGCAAGATCCTGAAAAAAAAACTTTTCTTCTTCTGATTTGAAATGGAATATGGTTGAAGGTAACTATGTTGCATGGATCAAATCAGACAGAGTTAAAGAGCTAGTTACTGGGGAGTGCAAAAACCCATTGTATCCAACAAGCTTTCGAAAAAGTTACAGCAGTAAAACAGAAAAAGAAAAAGAAAATGATGGAAATCAAATGTGTAGAATTGACAGTACCTTAGAATATACAATGTGAGTTTTTCTTTGTTGTTCTCGATTTTTAGAAACTGGTTGAGATAAAAGCATTAGTTGTAGCAAGAACAATTGAGGCTTTAATCTATTGTGAATTCTGAAGTGTTAATATCTTGTTGTTGCTTGTAGCTTTTGGTGTACGTATGGGCCAGATGACCATCGAGAGATTGAAAAACTACCTGTTGATATATCCAAAGTGCCTACACATGGTAAGGGGAGTCGTCCAGGTCGTAAGCATCTAATATGTGGTTGTCTTTGTCATTTTAGCATCTGCATACTCAAGAAGGCCTCGGAACGCTGCCTAATCACTTATAGTGAGATGAATCATATAGACAATTAGGTTAAACCTTGCCATGGACAAGAGGTTGTTGATTTTGTAGGCACAAGGGCATACCATGCACCTCATATTAGCAAAGAACTATGTCAATGGGTAGAAAGATGTTTGCTTTTGGGGATGTCTACTGAATGTGTACATCAAAAACATCGTGAGTTAGTGCATGACAAAGTATCCTCTTTTGAAATAGAGTTTGATCGAAGTGATTTTCTTTCACGTGATGACATTGGAAATATAGAGAGAAAATTGAAACATGCCCAATATATGTTTGACAAGAATGATGCCCAAAGTGTGCGTATATGGAAAGCTGCAAACCCTGATAAAGTGTTCTACTACTCTGAGTTTGACAAAACCGTAGATGATGAGAGTCACACACCATTCATTGTAGGCATCCAACTACCATTACAGCTGGAATGGATGAGGAAATATGGCCATGATAGTATATTAGGAATGGAGTCTACATTTGGAACAAATCGTTTTAAGGTATGTTTATATATCATGTATGTACTTTTTCTTCTGTCATTTTTTATTTATAATATGATTCAATCATGTAGTGATGTCATATTTATTTGTGTGCAGTTCCAACTCTATACATTATTGGCATTTGATTCCCAACATAATGGTGTTCCTGTGGCATTGGTCATCATGTCAAAATCTATGACCTCGGATATTTCCAAATGGATGGAAACACTACTTCTTAAAGTATGCATGGGTAAGTTGGAATGGAAATTGAATGCATTCATGGTAGACGATGCAGCGGCGGAGATTGGTGCAATTAGGTACATATGGCTAGTAGGGTGATTTTTTTCCCTTTTCTCGAAATAAAATGTTTCACACAATATTAAAGACACATTATACAAATAGGAATATATTTTTAACAGTGTGTAACATATTTATCCAATAGGGCGACATTTCAATGTGAAGTCTACTTATGCAATTGGCATGTCAGAAGGGCATGGTTAAAAAATCTTGTCATGAAAGTTAAGGATGACACCACAAGGTGTTCGATGTTTGAGCGTTTAGGCGACATTATGCACAACCACAAAAATGCAGATTCTGCTCTTGAGGAGGCCAATAGGTTTCTGAATGAATTCAAACAAGAAAATGCCTTTGTTGAGTACTTTTGAGCACGATGGTTGGACATAATAGGTTTGGGTTCATGCTATAATATCTAGATATTTTTCTTTAATGAACAGTCTATGTATAATCCTTAACTGCTATGCAATATTTTCTATAGTTTTATATTTCACATATTTTTAGATTTCAAATTTCATGTTTTCACAATAAATTCAAAATTTTCTAGCTATTTCTTTCACTCTTATCCTATGTATTTAGCCTACTAGCATGTTCTATATTTATTAGCTTATGTTCTTTGATGTTTATCAGGAATGTGGGAAAAATGTTGCTGTACTTTAAAGCATGTTGGACAAGAAACAAATGGGGCTATCGAGTCATACCATTCACACTTGAAAAAAGTATTTTTAAGGTCAATACGATCAGCTTCACATCGGCGAGTAGATTGGTTGGTGCATCAATTGATAATAGTGGTCCACATTTTTTATTGGTGGTGTGAATGCGGAAAGGAAAATGGTTTCCACATAAATTTTAGAGTGGAGAAAATAGAAGCTTAGTCCTGGCTAAGAGCACAATCTATTCCAGATGATAACGTTACACTCCACCAGTCGGATCCTTCGATGGCATGGGTGCAAAGCCAACATGATGAGATGAAAAGATATATGGTATGGCAATCAGGTCCAAACTTTGCTATGTGTGATTGCAACTGGGCAAAAAATGGATATTTGTGCAAACATGTCATTAAGGTTACCATGATCAGGGACAAAAACATGTTGGAACAAGAAGAGCTAGAAATAAGAATCGATGAAACAACTTCATATCAGGTTATTTGAGTATTTCATAATGCATATTTAGATCATTAGCAATGTTTTATATCTTAAATAGTAATTGTTGTAGCCTAATATGTTGCAATGTTTTGTTATCAGATCGTTGAAAACGATGGTTTTGGAATTGCAAATGACTTGGATATTCCTGTCATGGTAGTCATTTCATAACTTGGTTCATTTTATAGTTTTCTATTACTCTTTTACTATTGTCATGAAATTTTCTTTATTTGTTTTCAGGTAAATAATAATGTTAATGGTTCGATGGCTACTTCTAACAATGTAAATCGAAGTCATGATCAAGGAAGCGTATCGCAACGTATTCGAGACATTTTTTAGTCAATTATGCAGTTGCCTAGTGAAGAATCACATGTCTGCTTCCCAGAGAAACGCATGGAAGATGTTGCCAATGAGTTCAAAGAAACATTGGTATCAAGTAGTTTAGGGTTGGACCATCTTACTGCTCCATATTTCCGATAACTGGAAGATGGATTTGAGCATACCCTACAACGTCAAAAAGATTTCTTGGAAATGATGGTCACTCGTAAGCGCTCTTCCACATCATCTAGTTCTGCATACTTTCCTCCTCTAACACATGGGACTAAAAGGAGAGAAACATTTGATGATGTCCTCGATAGAGCTGCCAAAAGAGACAATGAAAGAAGTCCAAATAAGTGAAGGTGAGAATTACAAATATGAAAATTTGGTTATTCTAAAATGTTTAAGCTTGCAACACGCATGATTTAGAATTCCATCACTATGCAAATACTTTAATGCTTGTATGGTTTGTAATTCTAGATAAAATGAAAAAAAGTTATGCTCATTTCCATATTTCCTTGCATCTTTTTCAGGTGGCTTTGAAGCTTGGATATCATAGCATGAAGAGCATTGGCATGACTAAAGCATGGGCATTAAATTCATCTAGACTTTCAATACCTCCTCATTTACAAATGCATGAAGCGATTTTGTTATAGAATTTTGCAAAGATGGATTGCGGTTATGAAGGTGGGATTTTCATTTTGGGGATTAGTTTAGTCCCAACCCTTAAAACGAGTTATGTGAAAGATGGCAATGTTGGTTTCAAGGGGTGTTTATCTAAATTCTCCTTAAATCTTTGGTCTATTTTTAGTTTGATTATGTTGGCTTGTTTTAGCTCTATGATATACATGTGGGTTCCAACAATAGTACTCGTCATGATCTCTAAACCAATCAAAACAGTTGAGTTTTCCCACTAAATAGCTCACTTTACATGTAACATTAATTTGGTAAATGTTTCATAATTTACTATAAATTCTATTGGATGTTTCATAATTTACTTTTAATTCTATATACATACAAGCCACTTAAAATTAGTATATTTACTAACATTTGTTGACAAATCTTTTACACAATTAAAAAAAACAATATTTAGTACAAAATAATTTATTTTGATGTCAATTGGGTGTAGCCCTAATAGTTGTGGGATCAAGTGTTATCCTCCTCATTGTCCTATTCATTAAATGTCCCCAAAAAATATAATAACCCTAAAGTATTATATTAAAAATTATTTAGACCAATTTAATGCTTAAACATGTGTTAAGGTGGATGCTGGGCTACATAAAAAAATAAATTCATTCATAAAAAATTTATAATTTATAATTTTTATTTTAAATTATATTGAATATAAAGATTATTAAGTTATTTAAAATGCCCCAATTCAATTCCCCTTAGGAGTGGGTGGGATCCTTAGTTAATTTGATTATGTAGTAGAAACCAAGTTGGATTCAAATTTTAAGAGAATATCAAGGTGAACTTTTGTTTGACTCCAAACACTAGGGTATGTTGAAATTGCCCACTTATTAATTTTGAAATTAATATTAATATTATATCATACATTCCATAATAAAACTAATAAGTTATTTTATTAACATAAGTCTTATACTGAATAAAAAACTGAACAAATCCTCAATTAGCCATCACAAACGGATTTCTCAAAAGAGAAGTTGCGTCGCAATGGGATTGTTCAGGCTATATGCTCAAGAAAATTAAGGTAATTAATCTCCTCCCTTTGTTCTAATAGTTTTCAGTTTCTAATTTCAATGTGTTTGTGGATGATAATAACTACGAGCCATACTTACGGATGTGAACTACTAGCAATCTTCATGAATTTATAATTATAATAATAATAATTATGAACCATACTTATGTAGTTTATGGATATGAGCTATTCATGATTTGCTGATTTCCCTGAAATGTATATGTAACTTATGGATGTGAACTACTAGTTCAACTTTTATGAATTCCGAAATGTGTATGTAGCTCATGGATGTCAACTGTTAACAACCTTTATGAATTCCCTTAAAATGTGGATGTAGTTATGGATGTCAACAACGTTCATAAATTCCCTGAAAAGTAAGTTCTGGATATTGTGGATCATCATTTTCATAAAGGAATTCTTTACAAAAGACATGATAGATGTATATTTATATATTTAAAATGTTAATAATATAATGAAATCTACAGTATTGTTTGTATCATAACTTGATAGTTTTCCATTAAGAATATACCTGTATAAAGTTGATGTATATTTGAGACAACTTATCCTTCAGAGATACTCTATCATATAGAGAGCTTGATACCAAATATAACCTTTGATCCTTGGTTCTATATAGAATACATCATTGTTTCTGAGAAAAATGCAGCAAATGTTTTATTAGATGTATGCAAACTGATTTATGAGAACATATAAGAATGAATTGATTGAGATAGTAGCAGTGTTGTTTGGGATTCTTAAGCACAATGTAGCTAAGAAAAAAATAGGGACTTCAATCTCCTAGGGGCAGTGGCCAAAGCAGCAGTAGCATCTGCACTAGGATTTAGCAACTATGCCTTGAGCAGCATTTTTATTTTTATTTATGATTACTGGTCAAATCTGACAGCTTACTGTATGCTGTATGTGTTTGGCAGCCTTTAATTCCTTCCTCATAATCTTGTCAAGACCTCTATAGTGATCATCTCCAGCCACATTAAATGCTCTAGAGCATGCTAAATATTGCTTGCCACACTAAATGCTTTGCAGCATGCTATATGCTACTCAAGATTAATCTCCCTCTCTTTGTTCTATTAGTTTCCAGTTTCAAATTTCAATGTGTTTGTGGATGATAACTAGAAGCCATACTTAGGATGTGAACTACTAACAATCTTCATAAATTTTATTTAAATTTCAATGTTTGAGAATAATTATTATGAACCATACTAATTATGTGGATAATGGATGTGAACTATTCATGATTTCCCTGAAACGTGTATGTAACTTATGGATGTGAACTACTAGTTCAACCTTCATGAATTCCATGAAATGTGTATGTAGCTCATGCATGTGAACGGCTAACAACCTTTATGAATTCCCTTGAAATGTGTAGCAAACAACGTTCATAAATTCCATGAAATGTAACTTTTAACAGTATTAATGAATAATGTGGATCATTTTCATAAAGGAGTTCTTTACAAAAAGATATGATGGATGTATATTTATATATTTAAATTGTTAATAATATAATGAAATCTACACTATTGTTTTATGATAGTTTTCCATTAAGAATATAACTGTATAAAGTGATGTATATTTGAGACAACTTTTCCTTCAGAGATACTCTATCATATAGAGAACTTGATACCAAATATAACCTTTGATCCTTGGTTGTATATAGAAAATATCGTTGTTTCTCAGAAAAATGCAGCAAATGTTTTATTAGTACCTGCAAGCTGATTTATGAGAAAATATAAGAATGAATTGATTGAGATAGTAGCAGCAAACTACCTCCAAACTGATTTATGAGAAAATATAAGAATGAATTGATTGAGATAGTAGCAGCTTTGTTTTGGGATTCTTAAACACTCTGTAGCTAAGAAAAAATAGGGACCTCAATCTCCCACAGCATCAGCATCTGCACCAGGATTTCAGCTCTCATATATCCATATGATTACTCGCTGAATCTGACAGGTTACTGTATGTTGTGTGTCTGGAAGCCCTCAATTCCTTCCTCATAATCCTGTCAGGCTGGCCTCACAGTGCCCATGACAAGGGCGCCCCCTCTCTGTGGCGGATTCTATGATGGAGAAATTGAGATACATGTTTTGGGCATCTGCTATGGCCGGGCCTGGAGTTGATTGAACAGGGCCACCGTGAACAGGGGAGGGGATCGATCAATGGACCGAGTGGGAGTGTAGACATTCGAAAAAAATTGTTTGGTAGATAATTAATGCAGGACGCGACGGGGTGGCAGCAGGACGATGGTGGCGGTGGCAGTGGCGGGACGGAGGCGGGCGAGGCTGCCGGATTATATTAAAATTCCGTCAATGCACCAAGTTGAGACCGGCCGTAGGGCCCAGGCCAGGTGGCTTATCAGCATGAACGTACATGCTGAATAAGCTTGCCGATGACATCACAGCCAACAGCTAAACACTGGCAGTATCATGTCTTATTAGTCCCTGCCGTAGGCTAACAGGGACTAGTGTAATTGGTTTGCCGTGGTTTTCAATAGTTTGCACTTAAATTAAGACATGGTTTCCGCGGTTTTCAATAGTTTGCACTTAAATTAATACTCGCTGTGGTTTTTTAAACGAAGTTTTAAATGTATAATATCTTTAAACCATCTTTTCATCCAATAAAAAAAATGACACTTCCATTTCATTAAATCAAAATCTTGGAGGTCTTATTTGGCCTCATTTCTAGGCCAACCGGTAATTTTTCTTTTGAAACTTAGATTAATTGAGAGTGGAATTCATCTATTTAATGTGTTTACTGTTTTTTGTAATAATGCTATCAAACTTGCTAGCATTAATTCAAAACATTAAATGTTTAGATTACATATGTTATACTTTTTAAGTAATGCTAACAAATTTTGAGTGTGACTACCCTAGGTTCCATGTTGCACGACATGCAATCTATGCATCTGCAGTACATGCAGGTGCCACCGTGCTTCCTCCAATTGTCCTTCAATTTGAACGAGCCGGAATAACTTTATAATTGAAGCAGATGAAATGAGTTGTTACGTTCAAATGTATGCTTCAAGCTTCTACGACTCTCCTGCACCAGATGTTGTGCATGCAGCATGTTCGCGAGTCTTTTACCTTGGCTGAGAGGACGCTGAGTCTTTCACTTACTGAACAAACAAAAGCCACAAGATTGAGGCCGCTCTCACTTCTTTGTTGAATTGTGCATCATGCAACACCGCCATAACAACCTGTGTACATCTTAAAACACAAATAGGAATAGTTTTTTTAAATTAACTTATACCCAAACATATAAATCGATAATAATGAGATAATAAATCGGTGTATAACTTGCATTTTCAGTCAGGCCCATTCCTCCCAGGTAGGTTTGGTCACACTTTAACCACTTCAATGCGTGCTTGGAATCTAAGGTTGATTTTATAGGTCCCACCCACATCATGTTAGCTGCTTGCAAGATCTGCTCTTCTGCTAAATTAAAATGGAATCTATTTGAATCACAAATCCAAGATGACTGAGCCACTATGTTCCTGAAGATCCACTTATAAGAGCGTTCATCCCAATGAAGTGCACTAACGTCCCAGGATTCAGAGGCAGGGGATTATTCAGTTTGTAGCTGCATTAGAGAGCTCTCTCAGTAATTCCGCGACACTAAAGTTGTATGTCCAGCCAATCAACGACTAGAATTCCAGATCCATATGGAGCTGCTTTGCAGATGGAATCATTGGGCATTATGGTAGTTGCTTGGCCCAGGGATTCGCCTTCAGGGAAGAATATTGTAACATTAAGTGTTTGAAGGGACTCTGAATGATTGCAGACGAGTAGATATGGAGAATGAATCTACTCAGACTCCCTGTAGGACATAGCCTTCTCTTGTTTTTTTAATGTTTGGCATTGATATCTTAGAGAAAAGTTAGAGATTTAGTATAAGAGCCCACTCTGAACTGTATTTGAGTAAATGAAACTGATTTGAGCCTTCTAATGGAAGTTATTGCAGAGGAATCCTCAAGCAACAAAAACGATGAAGAAATGGAACATATATCTCCATGGAATGCAGAGGGGGGTCAGCTAAAAGCCATTGAGAACGAAGAAGAGCAAAGGCTTGTTCCTGTAAAACAAGATTCAGCAGAGGACGAGGATGACCAATCTCCGATCGAGGAGGTGGCTCTCACTGTTCCTACAACTGATGATCCAAACCTTCCTGTCATGACTTTCAGGATGTGGGTTCTCGGAATCTCGTCATGCGTCGTACTGTCGTTTCTAAATCAGTTCTTTTGGTAAAGAACAGAGCCCCTCACAATTACTGCAATTTCTGCTCAGATTGCAGTCCTTCCTCTAGGCCAGCTGATGGCAGCAACAATAACCAGGAAAAAGTTCTTTGCAGGGAGCAGATGGGAGTTTTCGTTGAATCCATTGCCCTTTAATATGAAAGAACATGTTCTCATCACAATCTTCGCTAATGCAGGGGCTAGAAGTGTGTATGCCATTCACACTGTCAGTGCTGTCAAGATTTTCTACAAGAAGAAGCTGGACTTCTTCGTTGCATTGCTAGTTGTCATGACAACCCAGGTTCGGTTTTGATCATTTCTGCTCAAATTTTTGCTGGAGGTCAATTAAACTCCCTCTGGTTGGTTGTCTGCAATATTTCTTACTGTTTTGCATATGCAGATATTGGGTTTTGGATGGGCAGGGATATTTAGAAAATATCTAGTGGAGCCTGCTTTTATGTGGTGGCCTGTAAACCTTGTTCAGGTTTCTCTGTTCAGGCATGGAATCTCATTTCATTCATAGATCAATAGCTGTACTTGTTTATGTGGGGTTTTTGATGAATTTTGTGTAATTTCTCAGACAAAAACATTCATAAACCGAATTGGTTTTAGGCTCTAGCATTGTTGAATAGTTTGTCTGTTTCAATTTTTCTGATTGCAGAGTTCTTCATGAGAAGGAGAGACCCAAGGGAGACCTTACACGAAACCAGTTTTTCCTAATAGTCCTTACCTGTAGTTTTTCTTATTATGTAATCCCTGGTTATCTGTTTCCCATGGTGACATCCCTGTCATGGATCTGCTGGATCTTTCCCAAGTCTGTTCTTGCACAACAATTGGGTTCAGGACTATATGGCCTTGGCATTGGCTGTCTAGGGATAGACTGGTCCACCATTTCTTCTTATCTGGGAAGTCCTCTTGCCACTCCCTGGTTTGCAGTAGCTATTGTGGGAGTCGGATTTGTGCTTGTATTGTATGTGATAACGCCATTAGCATATTGGCTAAACTTGTATGATGCAAAAACATTTCCAATCTTTTCTGAAGATCTGTTCACCTCCAATGGCCAAGAATATAACATCTCCCTGATCATTAATTCCAACTTCCATCTTGACCTCAAGGCTTATGAAAAGTATGGACCAATACATCTTAGCACATTCTTTTCTATTACCTATGGAGTTGGGTTCGCTGCGTTAACTGCGACAGTGTTTCATGTCAGCCTGTTTCATGGAAAGTATGTTATCAGTCCCTGAATTCATCAATTCCTTGGATACAAAAGCAATCAAAATGAAACTAATGTGTTATACTTTGATCCAGGGAAATTTGGCGACTGAGCCTGTCTGCTTTCAGAGATAGGAAAGTGGATGTGCACACCAGATTAATGAGGAAGTACAAAGGAAGTACAAGCAAGTGCCAGAATCATGGTTTACTGTAATTCTAATCGTCAATATAGCTTTAACAATTTTTACATGCGAGTATTACATTGATCAGCTTCAATTGCCATGGTGGGGAGTATTACTGGCGTGTGCTATTGCTATATTCTTCACAGTACCGATTGGTATCATTACTGCAACTACAAACCAGGTATATGAAAAGCCTAAGCTGCAAATAGGGTAGACCAGGTCTATGAAAAGTCTAAGCTGCAAATAGGTCTTTTTGATGATTTTTTTTTAAGGTGCACTCAAATTGCCTTATTTCTGATTTTGATTAAACTCCAAAATCAAATGTTTGGAGTTTGGCAAAAATATATAGTATATATTGTAGGTTGCAATTTTTTTTTAGTTTTGTAAACAGGGTAACAAGCTAAATGGATTCGATTGTGAGAAAACTCTAGTATCAAGTATTTTAAGCTTTCTCATTTGCATCAAATGATATATCATCTGTTAAACTGCTAAAACCTATAAAACAAAAATCTTATTAATTTTATTAATATGTTTGTTTCCTGTAAAAAAAAGTAACTTCTTAAATGGTAAAATTAAAGGAGTGAGCTAAACTCTAAAGCATTTGCATCTTTGCTAGCTAAATTTGCAGGAATGGGAAAGAAATTTTTGTTGAAATTGCAATTTTGGTTCCAAAAATGGATTCAACACCCTCCATAACCATAACCTCTGAGACACTTCGAATATGCAATTTCAACAAACTGAAACTGCAATTTCAACAATTCTTGCAGGCTTTTGGTCAAAATTTTCATTGAAAAAATGTTCTAGCTCACTCCACTCCAAAACAAAGAGTACTTCTCACTGAATTTCAATATAAAAACTTCCCCAAATTAAAAGTGGTTTTGAGGGTTGCCAACCATTTTAGAAGGCTCATGTCCAGTACTTATCTGAATATATCTTCAATCTTGTTAGAAACTAATTATTGGGTTGATTTGGGCATGGTAGACGCCAGGTCTGAACATTATCACGGAGTACATCATAGGTTATATGTATCCAGGCAGACCAGTTGCAAATATTTGCTTCAAGGTGTATGGATATATAAGCATGACCCAAGCCCTGACATTCCTGCAAGATTTTAAACTGGCCCATTATATGAAAGTCCCTCCTCGAGCAATGTTCCATGCACAGGTATTGAACAGGCGAAGCTCGACATAGCCATTGCTTTCTTGACCCCACTGTAAATTGGGAATCCCATTTGCATTCTGCAACTATTAATGCATCCATGTAATAATCTTTGTTGCAGATGGTAGGCACAGTGATTGCATGGATTGTATACTTGGTCACAGCTTGGTGGCTCATATATTCCATTCCCAATATCTGTGACACAGCTTTATTGTCCTCAGACAGTCCTTGGACTTGTCTATGGATCGTGTCTTCTACGACGCTTCTGTGATATGGGGATTAATTGGACCCAGAAGGATTTTCGGGAATCTTTGTGAATATGAAGCAATCAACTGGTTTTTCTTAGCGGGAGCAATGGCTCCAGTCATCGTATGGTTGTTTCACAGGGCATACCCTGACAAAGAATGGATCAGACTGATCAATATGCCCGTACTCATTGGAGCCACGGGGACGATGCCCCCTGCAACAGCAGTGAATTATACAAGCTGGGTTCTGATGGGATTCATTTTCAGCTTCGTAATCTACAGATGCAAGAAAGACTGGTGGCAGCGTCATAACTATGTGCTTTCCGGCGGGTTGGACGCAAGGTTGGCATTCATGGCGGTTCTGCTGTATTTGTGCTTGGAATTACAAGATATTACATTGAATTGGTGGGGAGAAAACTTGGACGGTTGTTCTTTGAACATCTTGTCCCACTGCTAAAGGCATTGTTGTGGAAGGCTGCCCTGTGAAAGTAAACATGGTAATTTTAAGAAGTTGGATAAAA
The DNA here is from genome assembly GCA_001517045.1 of Pseudotsuga menziesii. NCBI lineage: Eukaryota > Viridiplantae > Streptophyta > Pinopsida > Pinales > Pinaceae > Pseudotsuga > Pseudotsuga menziesii. Next base: position 37,368 of record LPNX010218653.1, read on the forward strand.
TATATTCAGTTTTGTTTAATGGAGATGATAAAAGTTGGCTTTAATTCATATCTTAAGTTGTTATATAAAATTTCGATGATTTTTATCGAAATTCATCTATTTTTTTGGGCAAGATTTATTCGTCAGAAATTTGGGAAAATAGTTGTTAGAATTGTTAAATTTACAGATTTTTGTTGTTTTGGGTTTTTAAGTGTATTGAATCCATTTTTTTCAAAAAAAAAAAAACTAATTAGAATAATGTTGGTTAGATTTTATCCATTTTCTCCTCATCAATGCAGAGGGTTGGTGGAAACTACATGGTTAGAATAAGTGTATTGAATCCATTTTCTCCTCATCAATGCAGAGGGTTGGTGGAAACTACATGGTTAAAATAAGTGTATTGAATCCATTTTCTCAAAATCAATGCAGAGGGTTGGTGGAAACTACATGGTCGTCACCTCAGCTTGCCACCTTTGCACCCCGTCCCATCAACCATTACTCCACTTGACTTTTCAGCTAACACCCCATCCAAGGAAGAAATTATGAATTATGACAACTTCATATCTTAATGAATATGAAGTAACGATATTTATTTTCTTGTTGAAACAAAAGTTAATTCTTAAATAAAAAGATTATAATTTTTATGTTAATTTTAAGTTAAATGAGATTTGTTTTTTTGTTGAAACAAAAGTTAATTCTTAAAATCAGCCCCAAGGGTTAGCTCAATTGGTAAGACGTGCACACACTCTCTCAGTTCGGGGAGAGGTCACTGCAGCTTTGAGTCCTTTGGGGTTAGGCCTTTTGCGAGGATGGTTTGCAGTCCCGTGCATATTTCCATATGAAAAAAAAAGTTAATTCTTAAATAATAAGATTATAATTTTTATGTTAATATTAAGTTAAGTTTATATATATAAGTTAGGGGTGTTAATAGGCACTTGATTTAACAACTCATATAAGTGATGGGTGTTAGTAGGCAAAGCTAGGGTTACTTAACCTACTAAAATTGATTTAGGAGTGGTACTTATTTAACCATTCATATAAGTTATGGGTGTTTATGGTACCAAATTTATTCAGGGTTTGAATCGTACACAAAAGGTGTTGGACAAGGAAATTTTTAAGGATTCATACTTATTTTAAAGTGGATAAACCTTGGCGAATCTTAACAATTCTTAAAATGTCAATTGTAAAATATTTGGTGATATTTTTCTAAAAATATTTTAAATTTCATGGATTTTATATAGTTTATATAATAATGTGGCGTTTTGTAGAGTGAAAAAAAATTACCCCATCAAAATTGGGCGAAAGAGGGCTTAAAAATGCAAATTGACCATTTTATTTTTGAAAAAAACATGGAAAAAAGCCCATGGGCTAAATTTCACCCCTAAAATTTTCCTTGGTGTTGAAAAAGGTGATCCAAAAGAGACCAACATCTATCTTGTAGTGTTTTAAATTTTTTGATGCATTGAAATAAACAAAGTGTATTTTACAATAAAAGGTGTTGGACAAGGTGGTTCAAAAGTGACAAACAAGTATCTTGTAGTGTTTCAACTTTTTTTTGACACATTGAAAAATGTAAAGTGTATTTTTAAACAAAAGGGGTTGGACAAAGTGGTCCAAAAGAGACACTTATATCTTGTAGTGTTTCAATTTTTTTTTGGATGCATTGAAAGAAACCAAGTGTCTTTTACAATTCACTATTAAAGAGATTATAAAATCTATCTTAAGTAATATCTACAAAAATCACCTCAAACTCCAATTAACCAAAACTACAATTATATACAAATATTATATACAAATATAGGAATGTAAATGTAACTAATGGAAAGAGACAAAACTAATTAAAAATCTTCTTCAAATGATGAGCCAAGTAAAGCATATATTTGTTTAAATAGAAAAAATTACATGATAAGAGAGTTGTGTCCTTGGTATAGCCGATTGAATTGGCGCGACCCCATAGATTATTTTTTCTCGAGAAGAAAAAAGGCAACTCCTTGATATTCATTTGAATCAAAGGTAACAATACAAATCTATGATATATGAGTATCATTTATCTATGTCAAATATATAAAATCTCGTCAAAAGAGGGTGACCAACAGTGATTGGAGAAAATACCAAAAGCAGACCCCATGCAGGGCAAAATTCATCCCCCAAAGATAAAAACTTCTGCACACACCCAAATGGCACATATGGAGCCCTGAATTTTTATCCAAGGAAACACTTAAGGGGCAAATAAAGTGTAACAAACATAAAATAAGATAATAATTAAATAATTAATAATTAGGTTAACTAAGTTAGGTTATGAAATGAAGCGTCTCTTCAACATTACCACCATTTGTAACATAGCATCTCTTATATATTCAATCGTTAATATATATATTATTATAATGGCTTATCTGGTTTACCAAGTCTTTTGGTGAATTCATTGTGTGAGCGAATATTTATTCAGCTCATTTGGTATCAGAGCTAGCCTTCCTAGGGCTTTTGTTGATTACCTGCTTATAGCCAAACTGTCAAGGTTTCATTGAAACTCGGATATTTGATCTGACATAAGCTTTTAGCCACCAAAATTATATACAATCAAATAGTTGACCACATCACAATTTTAGTTGTCTTAATCCAATTTTCTCTCGTTAAAGAAGAGAGAAGTCAACTACCAAATTGAAGATAAAAAAAAAACAAGAAAATAAGATATTTTATTGAAAAGTCCACCATTCACCCACCATCCACCTGCACTCCTCTTTCCTTGTGCTGCTATACCCTTCGTGACCTACACCTTCGTTTCCTCTCCATTCCATCGCTTCCCTGCCACCTGCCTGCTCCGCCTCCCCTTCCTCCATCGTGCACCCCTCTCCATCACCCTCCACCCCTCCATCACGCAGTCCGCATCTCCGCTTCCCCATGACATACACCTCATCCTCCCAACCTACTACACCGTCACGCCAACCATCCCGCGCTGCTCCTGCGACTTCTCCCTTCTGCCCCTCTCCCCTCCGCGCTCTAAGCCTTCTCCTCCTGTCCTCGCGCCTCCCATTGTGCGCCCAATCTCCACCTGCGCACTCAGCCTCTGCTTCACGCTCCACCTCTGCCTGCGTCCGCCTATGCTCCACGCCGTCCCCTCCTTCCTCCTCGTTGCTCCCTTTCCCACCCGTTCCGTCGACTGCTCCACGTCGTCCCCTTCTCCCTCCTCGCTGATCCCTCTACATCTTCCTTGGCGCATCCTACCACCTCCACCTCCACCGCACCACCTCCTCTCTGCTCCACTGCAACACTCCCATCCTCCCTGTTGCGCCCTCCCCCATCCTTCTTCCACGCCCCCGCCCTACTCATCCACGTGCGACCATCCTCACGCCGCCATTTCCGACGAACAAAAAAAACAAATATTATAATACAATATATATATTATAATATATTATATTTATAGTATTTTCAAATTGTTTTATTATATTAAATAATAAAATAATAATTTCTTTTTTTCCTCGGAAAAAATTTGGACCATTTCTCGATTTGTGCGTGTCATCCTTGTGTAGGGGCCATGCTAATCTTCTCTGTATCGTTCCAATTTTATCGGTTGTCTTCGAAAAGACAATAAAATAATAATTTCATTATATAAGAATTAATTATTAAAAAAAAACTAACTACTTACTAAACTATATATATAGTTTATAAAACATTAATATATTAATATTATTAATGAATAATTATTATTATAAAAATAAAATTATAATGATAATTATTTATAATATTATTTTTGGAAAAAAAAGGTTATTTAACCTAACAAAGAAGACCAAATATTATTGAAGAAGTAGTCAAAGGAAGACTTAAAAAAAAAGGGTCAAAAACCTTTTATTGTCAAAAAATCGAAAGCTATATATTGCTGAAGAAATCAAAGACAGACCATCTATCACCAAAGAAGTCAAGATCATGGAATCTGGTTTGCGACTACAAATAGAGAAATTAGAAGCCAAGTTAAAGCGTTATCGAAGAGACAATGAATAATTACGAGACACAAATACGAACTCGGAAGTAATAATTCAAATGCATGAGATGCAAAAAGAACTCAAGGAACAAAAAATTTACGACCAGACAAATCATATAGAAAAATTGTCTGCCCAAATTGAGAAATTAAAAGACGAAAATGATTTTAATTAGAGATTGAAAAATCAAGATATAAAGAAAAAAATAAATGATTACGAAGTGGAAATAAAATGGTTGAACAAAATCGTTAGCGACAAGGATGAAGAACTAACGCAGATACGACATAAATTAGAAATCAAGAATCAATGATCGACCAATATCGACAACAGATAAAAGTTCTTCAACAACAAAATGGTGACTCTAAAAATACTCATAAGTCGGAGATCTCAAAAAGTAATAAAACACTATCCAACAATTCCGAAGAAATTTTCAAATTAAGGAATCACTACAAAACACTAGTTACGAAAATTAAGAAGTTGAAAAATAGTTGGAAGACAAAACAATCTACAGAAGACATTGAAGGGAAACTTCTAGACAAGCAGGAAGAAAATAGTTACATTAGAAGTCATAACAAAGATCTTAAAGAACAACTTAAGAAGTCTGAAGATGACAGAAAAGCGCAAGTAGAAGTGATTAAGAAGTTTCAAAATGATTACGTGGAGTTGGAAAACAAGTTGGACAAGATACAAAATGAATCCTTAAAAACTCAAGGAACGAAAATACAACTTCCAACTCACATCAATGCTCAAAAGATGACACTCGTAAAAGAAAATGACATTGTGAAAATTCCCTATCGACACCCCAACCATAAAAACCGAAATTCTAAAATGTGGGAAATGTCGAAATATAATGATACTAATATGATCAAAGCTCATGACGACAGATCGATAGAGAATCCCAACAGTCAACAACAAATCAATTTAGGATGGATTGACCCATCCACACATCAAAAGTTATGCTTTATACTTAGCAGTTCGTATCGACATGTTTCATCACCCACGACATCACGACGCGACAACATTATAAGGATTTGAGGACAAAGCCTTTCTAAGAGAGTGGCAATGTAACAAACATAAAATAAGATAATAATTAAATAATTAATAATTAGGTTAACTAAGTTAAGTTATGAAATGAGGCGTCTCCTCAACATTAAATGTCCAAGCCATATTTAAGGCAGGGCCACCATTTGTAACATATCATCTCTTATCTATTCAATCATTAATATATATATTATTATAATGGCTTATCTGGTTTACCAAGTCTTTTGGTGAATTCATTGTGTGAGCGGATATTTATTCGGCAAATAAAGACCCCCCAAACTGAAACAAAATAGATGCCATGAGTAAAAAACTCATCCAATACAAAGACATAGGCTTTTTGAAAGAAACATAACTCCAATCTTTACGAAAAAAGATGAGTAAGCCTCAAAGTGATAGAGGTACACATCCCTCGGAAGAACGGGATGGTATCATTCCCAATCATCTCTCCCTCCATCATTTCCAAATAGGAGAGTTTTCCCAAATTGAGAATAAGCGCTTCCTTGGATAAAGCATCATCACTCGAATTGTGCTCCCTGTATATGTGCAAGAATTTTAATGAGAGGAAGGAGGGTTTAATCGCTTTAATGCGTTCACACTAGTGAACCAGATCTATCACATCCAAATCGTCCTTCGAGTTTTCATAGTTTATCACAACTTGAGAATCCCCCTAGACCATGAGAGAGGGTAAGCCCAATGATTCTGCAAAAACCAGAAGATACCAAAGGGCCAACAAATATGCCTGAGTATTGGTGCTGACAACACATCCCAATTTGACCTGGAAATGATGGGAAGAGATGATGTGTAGAGTGAATCCCGAACCGCCAACACTAGAAGTTGCTGCTCCAAAAAAAAAACCTGAGGGGTAAGAAACCACTGGGGAAATTCCAAAGTTCAGAGGAGCCAAAAATTTTACCTTGATAGGGAAGGAAGAAACATAATCCATAATCCAATTACAAACATCATCCACCCTTGGCACAATATCATAAAAAATAACTCAATTCCGTGTATTCCAAATACACTAGATGTAAAAAGATAAGGGTAAAAACAACAAGGTAGGGGTCTTTTCAGGCCAAATATTTAAGTTCTCCGACACTGTGAGATCCGTCCAATTGATAGTCATCCTGTGTCTGGTATCAAGTTCATACCTGACAATCTAAGCAAATGAGCATGATATGAATAAATGATTCATCGATTCAAGCCCATTTTTGCACATGTAGCAACAATTTGGCCCCACCCAACCACGTATGGATAAATTATTCCAAGTGCTGATTTTTTTACCCACACAAAGCCAAATGAAACACTTGATTTTTAGTGGAAAATGCCAGAGCCACAACTGCTTGTATTGTCAGCCAGAAGAAGTCCCAGAGAAACTATTAGCATTAAGATTATAAGCTAAACGCGTAGTAGCTTCACCATTAACTTTGTTATGCATCTAGAGGATGCGGTCATCCAAATTATTGATTCTGATGCCTCCATGGGAGAGTCCACTGATATAAAAATTTCATTCCTCTTTCTAGGCCCCTCCCAGCTCGAGGTCCTCAGCAGTCAGCTAGTAGGAAAAAGAGGTCGCCAAAATACCCCTATTGCATGCCTGACTGAGAAAGTAGATTCCATAGTCATTAAGATAGGCACGAAGGTCACTTGAAAGGATAAAGTTGGTATTTAGTCCAGAAATAGGACCGATCCCCAGTATAATAGAGTCACCATCACCAACCCTCCATCCCAACATACAACTGATACAGGGAAGAACATGAACAAACCCATTCCAAAAGTGCAAGGTATTTTGAACATAGAAACAAGTTTGATGGAGCCAACTCTCCAAAGGAGAAACTTTAAGATATTTTTCTTGTAAAGCTTGATGCCAGAGACCATTACTCTTCAAAACATTCCATAGACTCGTTCTTTTGAGAGAAGCACTTAACCACCCCAGATGTTTTATATTCCAGCCTCCAAGTGCAAAAGGTCGAGAGAGTACCTTCCAATCCACCAAATGCAACTTCTGATGATTTGCAGTACCACCCCAGAGAAAGGTGAATATACACTGCCTTAGCCGGTTCAAAATCGATCTTCGAACTCTGGCCAGGGAGAATCAATATACCGGGATACCAGATAAAACGAGAGAAGAGGGGCACCAGAGAATATGAGATAATTATTCTATCAAATCTCTTGCTTATGCCACTATCTTATGACCTACCATTTCTCCATGTAGGACCAATGCAAGACGATGCTACATCAACCGTGTTAATACTGACCAACAGCTGGAAAAAATAAGTACAAAGAGGATCAATGTGGGCATTCCTGCCCCAAATCTTGGCATCCTAGAGGGTGAAGTTGAGATTATGAGCAATAATCAAATTTGGGAGATTGAAAATACCATCACTGACTACAGCATCCCAAAAAAGTGTCATGTTGTGATAAGGAGCGTAGCAATTGAGACAAGAGAGTTTCAGAGGGAATTTTTGCAAAACAACCTTAACCAAGATACAATACCGAGAGCCAAAATATTTACAACGTGCAATGGTCTGATCCCAAGCAGTGAGGAGACCCCTAGAGAGACCCGAGGATTCAGAAGCACAATATTCCCAACGAATTCAAATTTTTGCAAAAGAGAGGAGGGATTGTACGTGGTTACACATGGTTTTCTGGGAGAAAACCATATCTGGTTTGAGAGTAGAGAGAAGAGAGTCGAGGGCTTTGAACTTGGAAAATCCTCTAAAACCGTGGATATTAAGGGAGAGAAGTTTCATTAGGTACTCAGACTTGGGGGAGACTCTACTCTAATTGCCCCAAAGGAGGGAAGAATACTGGGAGATTGGCATGATCTAGCCACATATTTTAGCCTCGAAGGAGGAGGAGTGTGTCCCCCAGAGCTGCACCACACATTATTAGTCTTAGCTTTTCGAGTTTTTTCTGATGGTAACGTTTGTATGTCTGATTGAGTCTAGAGGTAAGGTGGAGGGAAAGATGGGGGACTTGTCAGAGAAGATGTTGAGCGATTTAAGGAGGGAGGAGTTCGAGAAGGATGACTCATTCCGGGGACTGTCAGGTTGAGGGATTATTGTCGATGGCGTGCTTCCTCATGGAATTATTCGATAAGGGTAGACATGAATTTATTCCCCTTTTAAAGAAATGGGAGCTTGTTGGGCCTGGGGAAAGCGCAAAAGGAATAAGCGCAAATGGAGAAATGCACAAGAATCAAGTCATTGCGCAACCGCGAGTAAGGAAAAGGAAGCATGTAGCGGGTATAGAAGGAATCTGTGTGGGCCAAGAATGCTGCGCGGAAGAGAAAATATGTGCAGAAGAAGGAATATGTGGAAAAGGGGAACTGCGCAGAAATGAAGATGTCGCAGGGTAAAACAGTAGCACAAGTGCAGAATAACGACCGAAAGCGACAGGACAATTGTGGGTGCTAAAGTCGGCTTAAGTCGGTAGATGCCACACGAATGAACGCATGTTGTAAGTAAGGTCGTTAGTGCTTCGTGTCAGGTCATGATCACCACAGCTGTAGCCCGAGGGGCGACTGATGGTGACAGTTAACGGATTGTCTGTATGCACTCGACCTTGCGTGGTCATGTAAAATAGTATAAATAAGAGGGATTCAATAGTTAGAGGGTTGGTCTATGGTTGATAATTGTTGGTTGTTGTTTACTTTTAGTTGTTTTAGAAGGGCTAACAGAGGAGAGGTCTCGGGGAGAGCAGAGTAAAGTGGAGAGCTCTAAGTGGTAGATTAGTTGGAAGTCTGCAGGATGCAGTCGGGGTTAGTGTAGTAGAAGAGAGGCTCTGCTAGAGAGGTGCAGATGCTAGAGGAGTCGATCCATGCTATGTGCAGATCCGTAGATGGTAGTAGTAGATTAAGAGTAATTAGACAGAGAGCCTGAGAGCAAGAAAGAGTCTAAACAAAAAGCTAGATCTAAGACAGTTTGCAGTTAAATGCAGGCTGAAGGTACCATATATTGCTCATGCCAGATAAAGAGCGCCTTGTGGTTTTTCCTAGATGGGTTTCCATGTGAATTATCCTGTGTACTGATGATTGATTGCACATAGTTGTTTATGTTTCTGTTTATGTTATGCTTATGATGCAAGTCCTATCTTGGTTGAATGAATGTTGTACTGCCAATAGAAGTTTGAATGAATGAATAGGTTAGTATGCACTGCTTTTGAGTATTATCTTATGTTTATGGCGCAATCGTTGTTGCGCGTATGTTATATTGTGCATGTATGTTAGCTTGCTTTATACTCTATTATGTTCAAAGTACTAAGGCCGAATCTGTGTCACGTCGTTAGTAGTTAACACGATATATGTGCGGTGTGCACTACAGTTCGATGTAAATGACCCCATCCTTGTGACTTGGTCGATCTCCTTGGCCACACACCAAGGGACTATAATCCCTTGACAAATCGTGGAAACATGGTTCTGGCGGTTACCCATCGAAGAGATATGTCAAGTGAGACTGCGCCTGCTCTGCGAGTGTTGCCGACAGGGCTTGCTCTATCGGGCCAGTATCTTGGGTGTTTGTTGGGTTGAGGGGCTGCGCAGAACCTGGGTCGTGTGAGTTAGGAAAAGTCGCCAACAGAGCTTCAACCTAAGGGTAACCTTTAGTGTTCTTTGAGATATATTTACCTTGCTAATTTGGTGGACCATTAAGAGGATGATCCATTGACAGCTTAGTTTATAGGGAAACCTTCCTCACTGATTTACACTATGGTTGCAGGGATTATGATCCCTAATGTTAGCATAGTTACTGAAAAATTCAAAAATTAACAAATTTTGAATAAAAATAGAATGGATTGGGTTAGCATTTGTGAGGATCTAAATGTTGATAGTTCATAAGAGTAATAGTGTCTTGGTTACAAGCTCAAATCATATGGATACTTCACAAGTCTATCATTGTCAATGTTATTTGATATAGGTATGTGAATGGGCATTGAGAAGAAGACACGTGGTCAGTAGCCATCAACATAGATCCATCATAAACCCAGATCTACCAAGCATCAAGAAGGATCCAATTTCTTGAGGTGTAATTTTTTTTTATATGTTAAAAAAATTTACTTGTAAGTTTGGGTTAAAGTTAAATCAATGTTGATTTTAATTTTTTTTATTCTATAAGCCTATGGATTTTTTAATTAATTTTCATTTGGTTTTAATTTTATTTTTATTTTTAATACTTTTCATTTAGTTTTAATTTTGGGTTTTTATTGTTTGATTTGATTATTATTTGATAAATTAAGCCTACATGTTTTTCTCTATATATTTTTTTCTTATTTTTTGCTAACATGGTGTAGTGTTACGTTATATGTGACAACATCTCCTTCATACTGGGCTATAGAGCACCTCGCTACTCTTGATGCAACCAAGGAAGCCAGTCATATTGTCAAAAACAATTATTCTTGTTGCATGACCAACAATGTGTGGTTAGTATGTTATGAAAAAGTGAAAGATTTGTCCATCATCAATAATATACATTGTATGTCAATAATACAAATACAATTGTTCTCACATTCCTTTTCTTTGATGTTTACTGTATATTCAATATCTTTAATAAAAAAATCAACCAAATCAAACTTCAACATCCACAAGATTTAAATCTAGATTTCAACTTTAAAAAACAACAAGATATATACACAAATTAATATCTCAAAATAGTTATAGTACCATACAATGAACAAAATGAGAGAAATCTTTTTTTTCATATTATTTATTGAAATTAATATCTCAAAATAGTTATATTGCCATATAATGAACAAAATGAGAGAAATCATTTTTTTTTATATTATTTATTTTCAACATATTTCAAGTTTAAGCACAACCTTTCTTTTCTGAAAAGTATTATCTCTCTTTTCCGAAAAGCATTATCTCCATTTCATAACACTTTTGTAAAAACAAATTCTTTTTCTTAGCCTTGATGGGTAGCCCAATTTATTGGATCCCCTGCTGCCAAGTTATTGGCCCTCTATCACGAGGTCTTGGGTTTGATCCTCTAGTCCATAGGGATCTTCTCAATGTGAAGTCAACAAGAGGTGGCCCCTTTTAGTGGATGTTACTTTTATTTTAAGTTTAGACGCAACTGTCTTTATCAAAAAAACATTAACTCCATTTCATAAGGCTTTTGTAAAAACATTTTTATTTCTTTGGAAGGTTTAAAATTTTTATCCAAAAATCATTATCTCCAATTCATAAGGCTTTTGTAAAAACATTTTTCCTTCTTCTGGAAGGTTTAGAACTTTTGACCAGATAAAGTTAATTGTTAAATTTAATTAAAGTTTATTTTTAATTAAATAAAAATAAAAACTTAAGACTAAAAATTTTAAAACAAATTTCGTATTAAAGTTTTTAACAACAAAATCAAATTATAATTTTAAATAAAATTATCAAATTTTAAAATATTAATAATAATAAATTTATTTTATTTTAAATTTGTTTAATTTTTTTATATTACTTATAATTAATTAAAAAATTAAAAAAAATACATCTTTCTCTAATTTATTCAAATAATACACCAAATATAACTTCTTAACTTCTTAATCGTTAGACAGTTTTTAAAAGATTTATACATATTTTTCGAGTTTATTATACCTGCCTCAGCAGGTATATTGTAATCATTGAAGTCAAACTCTATTGACTTTGGTTATTAGTTGGTGTCTTTTGAGGCACTTATAAAGAATTTAAACCTGTTTTCCAAAGTATGACTTAGGGGTTTGCAAAATATTTTTTTTAATTTTGTTAAAAAGCTATTTTTCTAAACAGCGGATTGGCCAATCAGAGATGATGTCAGCCTTGGAGTTTGGTATCTGGTTTTCACTTGCCGTGTGGCAATGATGACATCAACTACTTGTTCAGGCTCTTCCATGTGTTTCGCTTCAGTTTGTTGCCCATGTTTAGCGTCCACAGGCCGTCCCAGAACAGCACCCGTCAAGTTTTCGAAAATTCCGATGCTCTTCCCCGCCTCGGATCGAATGCAAAAGATCCAAAGCAAAACAAACAATAGCACCACACTTCGATAGCCAGACATTGTGGTTCAACGATGTAACAGTTCGCATATTGCAAATGGGATTCAACTAATTAAAACGGGATCTCTGCTCAATCGATTCTGCTAACAAATACTAAGCAAGAGAAGACTCCGTACTTAATGTTATGACGAGGAAAGGACGAGCTGTATTCCTACAAACTGAACTCAGCTCATGTCACGAATCTGCATGAACTCTTTGCCCCTTCTTATATAACAAATGATACCGGATGTTTCTCCAATGGATACAATCTCCCCGATTACATCAGTCAGTATTTTTTATTTTATTGATTATCAAGATCCATCTGTCAGTATTTCAGAGTTATTTCATTATCTGTCGACTCTACATGTATTTGTTATTGATAACATTTGAATGAAATATTCGCATTTTTTCAGGCCAGCAGCTCGGTGCTCCTTCCCCGCTTCCATATCTAGATCCTTCGCTAACCGGCAATGCATTGTTGGTAGGTGCCAACTTCGCCTCTGCAGGCGTTGGCATTTTGAACGATACGAGAGTCCAATTTGTACGTATATCAATTCTGTCGGATTGACGTTCTATCGATCTATGCAATTTAAAAAAAATGCAGCTTTTGTTTTAAAAAATTATACTACTAGCTTGTGTTTCTATCTACAACCTCTAAGAGTATGGAATCAACAAACCTTTGGAACTTTTCTCTGCAATAATACCTAGCCTTATCTACTACTGTTTTGACTGGTAATTGGCGATTATGTTTTAGGGAATTTGTCAATTGGTTATCTACATTGCAATTTTTATAATATCGGTGGATTTAGCTATGAAAAATGTTATTGAATTGGTATAATTGTATGAATTAATATGTTTTTGACCATAATGACATGGAAGAATTTAGTATGAAAGCTAATTTAAGAAATACTAAGACAATTGTAAAATAAAATGTGATTGATATAAATCGATGGCAGTCATTATTAAAAATTATGGAAAATGACTTGATTATCTTATTGATTAAATCCAAGAGAAACTGTTTGCACACAGGCGAATATTATCAGAATTCCCCAGCAGTTCCAGTACTTCCAACAGTATCAAGACAAAGTTGCAGGCATCATAGGACGTCCTGCGACCAACAGGCTAGTTGCGCAGGGGCTAGTAACAATCGCCCTGGGAGGAAATGATTACGTCAATAACTACTATCTTGTTCTTGTATCACTGAGATCCTTGCAGTATTCGTTATCCAGCTACAGTAGCTACATTATCAAAGAATACAAGAAGTATTTAGCGGTAATAATTTGTTTTGCTTATAATATTTTCACTATTTGAACTGAAATTCATAGATTATACACACCATAAAATAGTGATAAGAAAACATTGAAAACATAATCCCTTGACTGGTGATGAATTTGCAGAAATTGTACGAGCTGGGAGCCCGTAAGGTTCTGGTGCTGTCCACGGGTCCTTTGGGTTGTGTACCCGCAGAGAGGGCAACGAGATCCGTAAATGGTGATTGTGCTCCGCAGCTGCAGCAAGCCAGTGCGTTTTTTAACACGGGCCTGAGATCTATAATTGATCAGCTGAACAATCAGTATTCTGCTCAAATCTATACAATGGGTGACTCTTTTCCGCCGAACCAGGATTTGTTCTCCAACCCTCAGGCATACGGTAATGCTCTAATTTCCAAATATTTTTCTGATTATCAATTCTTGGGCTTAAATTCACGGTGGTATAGCACTCGTTGATTATGATTACTTTTCGTGCAGGATTCTCGACTTCCAGGAACGCTTGCTGTGGACAAGGAATCTATAACGGCATAGGGCTTTGCACTTAGGCATCAAGTGTGTGCTCAAATAGGGACGCCTATGTGTTCTGGGACTAGTATCATCCCAGTCAACGTGCAATTAGCATTATTGTCAACCGCTTATTTTCCGGTTCCCTCTCTGATATCTATCCTGTCAATCTAAACGATATGTTAAACATGACGTCTGAGGCCAAAGTCATCAATAGCCAGCCCTAGGGAAGATTTCACGTGCTGAAAATTCAGTTACGCATCTACTTTAAAAAATAAATAATGTCATGGTGGTGCCGTCATATGTATTTCCGATTTGAATTATTTTCTCTGAAAGCATAATGAAATCGACAATTGATTCGTCTTGAATTTCTCTAATATTTCGCTTCATTCATATTATTGCACACAATAGCTTTGACTAGCAGTCGGGCAAGCATCTCTTTAAAATGAAATATGAATTTATGGCACGAGAGACAATCTGGAATGTTCTCATTACTCCATCACAAGGTCACGACAAATTCAAGCATATTGTATTTTCTTGTATTTTATGGCATTAGAAGTAGTATTTAAAACCTTTACAAGGCTTATTGCAAGTTCTAGAATGAATACAATATATTATAAATGTGTGCTAGATGGATGCAGGGTACTTGGACTTAATAATGGCGCTGAATCAAAATTCAATGAAAACAAGCTTGAAATTTACGCTATCACTTATTCTAATTTGAGATATAGAATGCATATTAAATCAAGCTTGACATTTATAATT
>LPNX010218653.1:54916-85036 GCA_001517045.1 Pseudotsuga menziesii
AATTAAATTTTCACAGAGTTCACCAACAAGGTCATAAGAAATGCTTATATGGTCATCCATGGGATAGATTTTCCTATAATTCCTAGAGAAGGAAAAGAATGGATGTGATTCACACTAGAAACTAGAGTTGGATACTGGTTCGTATTTGAAGATCTCATAATTGTAAGATATATGAATTTGAAAGGAAACCCTAAAAGATATGGAACATTCCTCATAGTGAGAATCATGGCAATGGAATACACCAAATAAAGGCTTTTATCAAATGAGTTGCATTTTGGAAGTGTGAAACAACACAAATCCTTTTATATTCCAAAAGATGTGGACCCATTCCAAAGAAGATCTATAAGTGTTGTGCATTACCTAGAAGGATTTTTATAACATTTAAGCTTGGAAAAGGCTGAAGCAGTTGCATATGACCCCTCTGGAGTAATATCAAAAAATGCAAGAGAATAAGAATGCAACCTATGAACCAACTCTCGTAGCCGAGTTAGTAAGAATTTCTAATAAAAATAGATGGGAGGAGATTGAACAAATTCTGAAGGAAGCAACAACTTCAAGCAAGCCTATGAAAATAGTAGGACAAAAAAGAGAGGCAGATGAGATGGAAATGGATGAAGATGAGTCGGATCCTCAAGCCAAAAATAAAAGGTTGATCCTTCAGAGGATGCCAAGTAATTATCCATAAGAGAAATTGAAGTTCAAGTATCTAAAGAGATTGGTGACATATCCAAAGCCACATTACTGTTTGGAAAAACACCAACAAGGATGATTCCTTCTCCAGCCTTGGATTACACAGTTCCCTAGAAATACAAAGAAATAGCTCCAACATGACCCATACTAGTGCAAACTGACTTACAAGCTGTCTACATAGAAATTAGAAAGGGTAGTGTACATAGTGTAAATGAAGACAGGATGTATGCTATGCATCCTAATAAAATACTGTTGACAATTGCAGATAGTGTCAATGACACTTTTAGATATTCAGTAGTTCATCCCTTGGTGCCCATCCATACAAATATAAAAGATTACAAATCTATATAATATGTATTGGACTGGTCCTTATTTATCCAACTTCATAAGGTATACTTCTTCAAACAAGCTAGTGATATGATTTGTGTAGAATTGGTGAAATCAACTAAGATAGAGAAAAGGATCAGAGAATCGTTGAACAAGGTAGGATATCTCTTGAAATATGAGAAGTGTACAACTATAGCAAAGCAAGTAACTATAAAAGAGTTGGAGGAGAAAATAGTGAATCTAAGTGCAAAACCAGAAGGTGGGTCTCAATTCAAAGCCTTGATAGCTAAGAAATATAATGAAATTGCAAACTTGAAGAGAAAACTGAAAAATACCAAATGTACATCTAGTACAAAAAAATGAAATTCATCAAGTAGAAAAATAGAAAGAGCAATTATTATCTACTGTGGAAAACATAGAGTCGAGGTGGACGAAAGAGATAAAGGAGTAAATGAGTTAAATTCTCAGATATCCACCCTACAATTTCAAAGATACAATAGAGCACAAAGTGTACCAGTATGCACTATAACAAAGGAAGTAATATGGAAGGTCCAAATACAAACAATTTGATAGTTTTACTAACAAGGAGTTGAAGGACTTGCAGCTGACCAATAGATCCTAGTAAGAAATATTTCCAAAAGGATGATGTTGAAGAAAATAGTATGCAGGGTGATGCAAAACATCACAAATGTGCTAGCTAATAATATCAAGGAATTCAAAACTATTTTTTTATGGAGTTACAAAGCTTGGAATGCCTCTATTGTGGGATGGAAACACATAATTTTACTCAGAAGATGAATATATGAACAAGTTGAGAGAGAAAAGAAATGAAGAGACTGAACAGGAGATAAACAAAATCATTAGTGGAAATCAATCCTTTCACAAATTAAGACCTCCATTCCACATTTGGACAAGATTTAAGACTTTTTTTAAGCAGATAGGACCACCCACTTATGAGAGGAATTCTGAAGCAAAGATAACATTGGAGAACCTCAAGGCTAATAACATACCAATAGGTAAAGGTTGATAGCAAGTAGTGAGATATCATAGACTATATTTATCACCCCAACAATATCATCCTTATCAATATTCTCTCAATTCATCTTCAGAACAACAGTTAGCTCAGCAGAATCCTCCTCCACCTCAACAGTATACATAAGCACCACCAATGTAGCAGTACGAAGGGAAGACAACCTTGTTGGAATTCATGCCACCTAGAGGATTTTTATAACCTAGAGATCCTACATTCAATGATACGATGCAAAGAATGAGTCAGTTTGGAATCCCACTTGGCTATTCCACACCTCCAGATTAGCAAATCATGATGGGTCAACAGTAACCAGTATAAGGAAAGAACAAAGGCGGAGGACGAAAGAATAATTGAATATTTTTCTATGTAAATGTGATAATTTTGATGTAAAAGGTAAATAGTGAAAAAAATAATACATTTTATTAGTCAATTCATTTACAAATTGAATTCACGCACCTCTAAGCCCTATATAATGTAAGCTCAGTATACGAGCAAGTGGCTAGAAATTTTAGAATTCGAAGTATTATTTCTTATGTTGTTGAGTCGGTGCATACTATTGTAATGTGAATCTTTTTATCTTGAGTTTGATTAAATGGATCATTGAAGAGTGTTCTTGTTACCTTTGTTATTATGTGTTCATCTATTTGTGAGGATTCATGAGAAAAATAATATAGTGAGTGCAGTAATATTTGATATGATTTAAGAGTAATTGATTCGTTATTCATGGTTAAACATTGGATGTCATCTCAAGAGTTTAAAGGTCTTTTGGTTCTGTGAATGATATCTAATTCATATTGTATTGCTCTATGTATGGAACATATTTCTATATATGTGCTTTTGTGAGATGAATTACTATGAAAATATATGAATCTCATGTTAGTCCCGTTCCTTTCTCACGCTGCCGAAACAATTTGACTTGCACAGGTTCGAGACCAAGTTCTCTAGTAAGCTCTTTCGGGCATGGTCGTCCATGCATCAGGCAGGCTGAAAACTTTGATTGCGCTCCTTTCTTCAGAGCGTGCATTCTGTGTGTTACACATCTCGCTGTCACTTCGGCGTCTCATTTCATTACGCCAATACTGCGCAAAAAAATTTCATTCGAGCTCTTCCACAATTCTGGTCCTCTGCTCATCCAATTCCACCTTAACTATGCAGATTCCACTATTGTCGATTGACATAAAGCACAAATTACATTCATTAATATGGTTGATGATGGCATCGCCAAGTATGAACACATAAAAACCATACTCAGACTTTCCAAGAATATACTCAGAGGTGGGACATCTTTGATAAAGTTGTCTCAACAAAAACGGATGGCCATAACGCTCTCTGTAAAACCGTTGTTCAATCTCGACATACAGTGGGAGCCTCTCCGACATTATATCAAAGTTTAAGTTTCTGGGAGGCCGAGTATTAACATTAAAATATTCCCAAATCCATGTAAAATCCATGTCTAATTTGCCTCCCGGCCCACTGCTTAACCTATGAAGTTTCCAACCTTCCGCCTTCGAGGAATCACTGCATCTTCGCTGCCATATATAGTTGCTCTCATCTCCATTTAAAGAAGAAGAGGAAGCGTATACAAAATTCCCCAGCTTTGGCAAAGGTGGGAGTATTTCCCAATGAAGATTGAAATCTCTTAAATCAAGCATCCACACATTGTACATCAATTGGGGGACATTGGGTTCTTGTGCTACAGCTGATGGTGTGAACGTAAATACACGATGATTATCGCACACAATTCTTTCAAACTCGCATTTATGTACTTGAATGGATGGATGTTTGGGTAGCCTTATTGTGATCTCACCCTCATCAATTCTGTCACTGATGTTGGAGGGTCTGCAAACCCGAAGACTTAAAAGTACATAGGAAAGCATTACCATATGGGCCTGGTTACTGGTTTGTTTCACATGGGAGATAATGAGAGCCTTGGACAGAATATTTGGAGGCTTGTGAAGACCTTGATGATACATTTGGAAACGCTCTGCTATGGCTTTATACTAGGAACGATTTATCATCACCAAAAGTGGACTTTCATTCCAAGGCAATCTACATAACTCAGGAACCACTTCACCCAAGACAACATCTTCGCAAAGTGCAGGTATTAAATCTGTGTTTGCTGCCATACAAAAATTACAAAATGAATCACAACATTGCAACAACTATAACTCAAGATTGAATTTACAAAGTATCTTACATGAGTTATGACCGGCATCGTTGTCTCTTTCTTTCTCTGGCACTGGTTGCCCCTGTGCTTCTGCAGCCATTCCTGCTCGACTATTCTTCCTTGAACAAGCTGCTGAGAATTTAAGTAGTTAGAGCTTTTTATCAAAAATAGTCTATGCTTAGAATTTATGTAATCGGAGTTTTGTATTAAAAACACTTTATGCTATCACAATAATGGATGTTTTGTATTCAGTAGCATGGAGAATTGGTATGTTTGTTCTTGATATTGGTTTTACGCACCCGAAGCAGAGATTGATCGACGAAGCAAAGATAGCTAGAAACGCCCTTTGGGCCAAGAAAATTTAAGCAAATAAATCCTGCGAATTACCGATAGAATTTTGTAACAACCAGTACAGAAAAGAAAAAAAGGTGACGTTGCTTATGCATGGCAAGGCCGGTGAATAACAGAAGAAGTTGCTGCTGTGTCTTGTTTCGGGATAGAAATCCACTCAATGATCCTTGAATTTTCACACTAGATTTATAGTTATAAATATGGAGACGTCATTCTAATTTTGGGAAAAACATACCAAAGAGGAAATGACAATCTATCTCCCTCTACCTTGAATCGAGGCGCAGAGGTGAGGATGATGCTGTAAAAAAATAATTAAGAAAAAGATCGATCCTCCTCCATTTTCTGTTCTTCTCCGAATGGAAACGAACCGAGCACTGATATAAAATAAGGGATTCAATACTATAATCAACACAGAGGGCATAATCAAAATTCATTTCAATATATCAAAGGAAAACCATTAAGTCAAGAACCGGTGGTCAAGCAAGCCACCCCACCGATAAAATTACAAACAGCATGGGCCAGTGCAGAGAGATCTTTACCTTGATGGTGATCTATCTTAACTAGAATTCCAATGAAACACCAATCAGCTTTCCCAAACCCTGAAACACCCTCAGGCTGCATAACCCGGACTCTGCATGGATATAAACATCTCCAACAGCAAAACAAAATTGGCTAAACAAAGAACGCAGATAAAAGCAGATCAACCATACATTCAAAATAAAACATTGGATGAAAAAACCAAGCTGCATGGCCATGCGGTCAACCAAACAAAAAACAAGAAGAAGCCACGCCAATGCGAATATGAAAAGGCTGAGATGAAAATACTCCGATGTTCCTTGTTCGAAATGGTTTATATCCGCTCCATTTCAAGCGGTCACAAGCTTTGCTTCGAATTCTAAATATTTCTAATGTCCCATCAAACGGTCACAAGCTTTGCTCCATTTCAAACGGTCACAAGCTTTGCTTTGATTTTTTATTTTATGATCAGATCCACCGCCGTTGCGTTACATTTAACGGTTTCTTGAGCGATATAAAAACTCTGAAGAATCCATCGGTTTTAAAATAGTCTTTTTATGGTTCAAATCTAAATGATGGAAGATTCCAAAATTGTGTTAATGATTTAAAGTATAAATGGGAATGGACTTTCGAGTTCTAAAGCTGGAATTTCCTGTTATCCAAATGCTATTATTTCATTATTGCTTCCTTAATATTTATATTTAGTGTTACTATGAACAGAGATTCCATGTATAAATTATAACTTTTATAATTCATGTGATTTTGGTTCATTGATATCTAGCGCTACCAGTTGGCAATGTTTTTTAAGTTGCTAATTGATTTCGTTATTTTTGTTATAAGATTGTAATTATAAAAAAAAGTTAGACTAAAAAATATTGTTTTCAAATTTGTTTTGCTAGATGGTAACTCTTAAAAAAATTCTAAAATGAAAAACATTGGCATTATCTTTAAAGTTTCCAATAGCTCTTATTATAAGTTGTTAACTATAAAAACAAATAAACTTAAATTATAAGATATTAACTATAAAAAAAAAAAATGGACCAAAAACATGTTTAGATTTACTTGCCACTTTAAAATTTAATTATGAAGCATTTGCCATGTAGTCGACTAAATTCATTCGCATCAAATTATTGGTTTACAAATTAAGTCATGTAATACTTAGAAACATAGGACACTTCGCTTTGAAAACACAAGTTACTTTGTTTTAAATTTTTTATTAATAAATATGATAAGTTGTTGCTTGTCATCTGGATGCAGACACTCTTTAAAAAACCTGAAAACCAGCATGAATATTCACCAGTAGAACGTTATATTGCTGTTATCTTGCAAAACGTCGGCTCATTCACAAAGACAAGTAAACTCATTTTGGATCTTTAATTTCAAGGACTTACCTAATAACTAATTAATTGATATACACATAGAAATATAAACAATGACAGTTACAATAAGTAACAAGTAATGCAACAACCTATAAACAACAAGTAATCTCACATAGAAATATAAGTACCATGGCAACAAGTAATACATTGTTTCAAGTTTGAATGTTTCATAATTTCTTTAACTTTTAGCTTTAAACTATATACAATATCACAATAAAATATTTTTAAAAGGTAGGTATAAGCAGCCTTGCTGCTATTTCACTTGTTTAATAATACACCAAATACAAGTTTTGGAATTTATTTTCATTAAACTGAATAAAATACATAGCATCTTTTTAAAAGTTTTACATTACATCACATTATAAATAAATAGTATAGGACAAAACTAAAATGTTTAATTACATCAAATATAATTGTGAAAAATAATATTAATATATTTTTTTATATTCAATTTATGTTGATTTTATAAGTTTAGATAAGATTAATTTTATAATGATTAGATTAAATAAAAATAAGAAATAAAATAAAAATTACATACATTATGAAATTTTATAAAGTTCATAAAATATTTATATGAATGTGGTATGTTGTCACTTCATAGTATTGTATTATTGTTTCTTAATATTCTTATGTTCTCTATCTATTCCAAAAATTTATATAACTTCATATGTTTATTTGAAATAGTACCATTAACTTTTTTAATCTTCTCTTATGTAATCTTTAAACTAATTTTAAAAAACAAAATATGCACCATTTATATTTTATGCTCTTTATAAGGTATGAACACAAAAAATCTCTCATTTTTAACTTTTTCTTTATAGTTTAATATAGTTTTTAAACTAATTTTTAAAATTATAAAAAATATTAATAAACATAATTATAGTTTAATATTTTTAAAATTAAAAAAATATTATTATAGATTACACATTAAAGTTTGAATTGTGAAATGGTAAATTATTATATTATTTATCACGTTACAATAATAAATTGCAAATCAATGTTTGAATTATGAAATAGTAAATTATTATTATATTTTTTTTTAGACAATAACATTGGGAAGATTTGTATTAAAAACAGTGGCAAGCCACTGGGTTCATTACATCAAAAGAGATAGCTTCTGTCACTCAGTAATTCAATAACCGTGCAAACTTGCATCAACCTTAATTGCTACTTGAGGGTAGTTATTTCAGCGAGCCTGTTCGGCTTCGTGTCATTACATCTGTCCGATGTTGGTTAGGTTTTTTTTTTTTTTTTGATACTGTCTGCCATTCGCTGCTTTGGCCTTGATCATGGATGTCCATCTGACCTTGTGTTTCTTCAGCATCAGCAAGATCAGCCCAGTTTGAGATTCGCTGGGTTGGCTTTGGTGACGTGGGCGGAGGCATTTCTACTGGGTCTGTCCCCTGAATAAGTTCTTTGGGGTCGGATTCAGCATCCTCTTCTGGGACTGATGCCGAGGTCTTCTCTTCAACTTGCTTCTCCGGAGGAGCTTCTTTCCACCAAGTGGGCCTTTGGCTTCGAGGCAGTCTTCTTTTTCCGGATGATTTCTCGCAGTTACGGGCTATATGCCCTGTTTCAAAGCAGACCCTGCATCTGAAGCAGAGATTCTCGTAGTCGACCTTCTGGATCCAAGAGTAGCCCTTGCCGAGGAGATTGATTTCTGCTGGGAATCCATTTTTGAAGTCCATTTCGACACAAATCCTTGCAAACGTGGTTCGGTCTATACTCTCATCTGGACTATTGCAAAGAAATTTCCCGAGACCGTTTCCAATAGACATAAGAGATTTATCCTCCCAAAAATGCAGGGGAAGAGAGGGGAGTCTCACCCAGACCGGAGCAGAGGAGATGGAGGCCGTGGATGGGTCAAAGTCAGGGGTCCATGGCTTCATGGACAGCCCTGCTCTGCCCCAGAACCATGGCCTGGAGCTAGAAACCTTGAGTCTATCTTCAGCGGAATCGAAAATGGCCACGAAGAAACCCTTTGCATAAGGGCAAGCAACAACCTCACCAACAATCAGAGGGGACCAAGCAGAAGAGATCCAGGAACGGAGATCTGCCAGGCTAGGCCAGAAGCCATTGAATCTGCAAACCAAGGACGTCTTGCTCAACTCAGAAGCAAACTCCAGGGCTTCATTCGGCATCTGGATGGAGATCGCTGGGGCTTCCGGAATCGCAGAGGGCTGAACAGCGAGCTCGCCCCGTCGGGAGGCCACAGCTTTGAAGGAAGGGCAGACCTTGCGAAGAGAGGCCGCGTCCTGGAGAGAGAAGCCATTGGAGGAGGCCGGATTTGGGGCCGGCGGAGATCGAAAGAGCCACGGATTTGGCAGCTGCAACAGACCGCGCAGGGGAGGCGCCTCCGCAGGCTACCACGGACTCCATGGAAGAGGCCCGAACAAGGTTGCGCGACGATGGGGAGGTCGTGAGGGAGGCTGGAGGTGTGGCAGGAGGCCGAAGCCCTCAGCAAATCCTGAACCCTAGCACTGCAGACGCCGCCCCACCTATTGTAATTATTCGTAAATTATTATTATATTACTTATTGCATTACAAGTCAATAAAAAATTATTTCATTTTATTTTAAAATAATAATATAAATAATTCAACAATATTTAGTAATGATAATTGAAATACCAGATGCGGATGATGGAGAGGCAAGCATTTAGTACACGTTGTCCACGAGATACCACATGCTTGAGGTTGTCGGATAACTGTGTTGGGATTGTACCCCTAACATCACCCAAGTTCATAATTAAGGTGATGTTGATTATTGGGAGTGGGGTTAGGGGGTATCAAGTAGAAGCTGAGGAAATGGGTTTGTACGGGTAGGAGAGATTTTGAGACTCAGGCCACGAATGACGACAAAGAGCGTGGGAGGATCAAGTGAAGGTATGGAATCTAGTTGGAGCCATGGGGAAATCATAGAGGATGTTATGAGAATTTATGGCGGCATGTGTTTTTATGTAGGTAGAGGTTTGTGGTCTAGGAATGAGAGTTACTAGTTGGATTTTTTGTGTGTTTTCATGCCCGTGTTTGGAAACAGGTGGTGTTTGGTTATCGTCTTGATTCAAGCACGAACGAGGTCGATGGAGACCAAGGGGAAGTGGGCCAAACATGAAGCAAAAGGAAAGGGGTGGAGTTTGATGAGCTTTCAGAGTGGGTGCAAGATCCTGGTTTAACATGTGGTTGCATGGTTGTCTACGACTTGTTGTTTAGTCTCATACCAAAATGTCGTGCAATCGTCGACATGTACATACATGATCTGTTAATACTCAAAAACAATATAATCATTTGCACCATGCATTTGGCATCATAATCATTTACTTGAACATAACTTAAATCGGTACTCATGTACCATTATCTATTAAATTTTCATGCTAGAGATGTAATCAAAACATGATCATAATTCATAATATTAACATCACACACATATACATACTAATTTCTGCAAAATCATAAATCCATATGTCCACAGTATCATCCATTGACAAGGTTCCACATTAATAAGCAACTACATCGAGTAATGATAGTCTAGGTAATAAGGTTAAAATGACACGTTACATAATGTGTCATATCTTGGGAGTTGTCGCAATACAACATAAACCTTGACCATTGTCAGAATGGTACATAACCCTTTATGAACATCACAATGCGACATAACCCTTAATAAACAGCACAATGCAAAATAACCCTTGATGATCATTGAATGTCACATTATTAATGTGTTGCATCTTTGGTTGTCTCGACATATACCGGACATTGTAGAAAACCATGGATGACTTTGGTCAACCATGCTTGACTTTAGTTTTCAAAATTCAACCATGGCTGACTTTAGGGAGTAAGGATTAACTTTAGTTAACCATGGTTGACTTTAGTTAACCATGGTTGACTTTAGTTAACCATGCTTAACGTTAGTTTGACCATAGTTAACCATGGTTGAGTATAGTGAACCACATGGCCATACTTCACAATGCGATATGAAATTTCCTGAACATTGAATGCCACAATATTAATGCGTCACATCTTGGGCATTGTCACAATCCATCATAACCGTTGACCATTGTTGCAAAGAAACATAACCCTTGATGAACATCATAATGCAATATAACCCTTGATAACCACAGTGCGAGATAACCCTTGATGAACACTGAATGTCACATTATTAATGTGTCATGTATTTAGCTTGTGTCGGCATATATAGGACACTATAGTGAGCCATGGTTGATAGTAATCAACCATGGTTTACTTTAGTTTGAGCATAGTCAACCGTGGTTGACGTTAACGAGTAAGGATTGACATTTCTTTAATCATGGTTGACTTTGGTTATACTTCATAATGTGACATAACCCTCAATGAATGTCACAATGCAATGTAGGGCCTTGATAAACATCATAATGCAATATAACCCTTTATGAAAGATGAATGTGACATTATTAATGTGTTGCATTAATTATTGTGTCGTCATATACCAAACACTATAACGAACCATGGTTGACTTTGGTCAACCATGATTAAAGTTAGTTGGACAAAGTCAACCATGTCTGACTTTAGTGAGTAATGTTTAACTTTAGTTAACCATGCTTGACTTTTGTTAACCATGCCTAACTTTAATGAGTAATGTTTGACTTTAGTTTGACCATAATTTACAATGCAACATGAAATTTTATGAACATCGATGTCACATTATTAATGTGTCGCATATTGGGAATTACTGTAATGCGTCATAACACTTAACTAATGTCGCAATGTGACATAACACTTGATGAATTCCGCAATGCAACATAACCCTTAATAAACATCACATTACAAGATAACCCTTGATGAATGATGAAAGTCACATTATGTTAATATTTCTTGACTTTAGTTTGACCATTGTTTACCATGGCTGACTTTAGTGAACCACGTGGTCATAGTTCATAACGCAACATGAAATTTTATGAACATCAAACATCACATTATTAATGTGTTTTATCTTGGGCATTGTCGCAATCTAGAATAACACTTCACCAATGTTGCAATGTGACATAAACCTTAATGAATGTTACAATGTGACATAACCCTTTATGAATGTCGCATGCAACATAACCCTTTAATAAACGTCACATTGTGACATAACCCTTTATGAACGTCAAAAGTCACATTATTAATGTTTCGCATCATGGGTTGTGTCAGCATATACCAGACACAGTAGCAAACCATGGCTCACTTTGCTTAACCATGTTTCACTTTAGTTTGATCATAGTCATACTAAAATTAACTTTAGTGAGTCATGTTTGACTTTAGTTAACCATGGTTGACTTTGGTTAATCATGCTTGACTTTAGTTTCATCATTGATAATAATGGTTGACTTTAGGTAACCATGTGGCCATACTTCACAATGCAACATCAAATTTTTTGTACATCGAATGTCACATTTTAATGTGTGACATCTTGGCCATTGTCGCAATGCATAACCCTTAACCAATGGCACAATGTGACATAACCCTTAATGAATGTCTCAATTCAACATAACCCTTAAGCAACATCACAATCTAACATAACTCTTGATGAATGTTGAATCTCACATTATTAAATTGTCATATTTTGGGTTGTGTCGGCATATACTAGACACTGTAGTGAACCATGAATGACTTTGGTCAACCATGGTTGACTTTAGAGATTCATGTTTGACTTTAGTTAACCATGCTTGACTTTGGCTAACCATGCTTGAATTTAGTTTGACCATAGTTAACCATGGTTGACTTTAGTGAACCGCGTGACCATAGTTCAGAATGCAACATGAAATTCTCTAAACATTGAATGTCACATTATTAATGTGTCACATCTTGAGAATTTTCACAATGTCGCATAACCTGTGATGAATGTTGCAATTTGACGTAACGTTTGATGAATGTCACAATTCAACGTAACCCTTGATAAACATCATAATCCAACATAATCCTTTATGAACATCGAATGTCACATTATTAATGTGTCACATCTTGGGTTGTGTTGGTAGATACATATAACCCTTGATCAATGTTAGAAATTCATGTTTGGCTTTAGTTAACCATGCCTGACTTTGATTAATCATGCTTGTATTTATTTTGACCATAGTTAAGCATGGTTGACTTTAGTGAACCATGTGGCCATAGTTCACAATGCAACATGAATTTTTTTGAACAAAAAATGTCACATTATTAATGCGTAACGTCTTGGGCATTGTCACAATGCCACATAACCCTTGACGAATGTCACAATGCCACATAACCCTTGACAAATGTTGTAATTCAACTTAACCCTTGATAAAAATCACAATGCAACATAATCCTTAATAAACATCGAATGCCACATTATTAATGTGTAGCATATTAGGTTGTGTCGGCATATACATATAATCCTTGATCAATGTCGAAAAGTGACATAACTCTTCATGAATTCCAGAATGCAATGTAACACTTTATATATATCATTGTGTGACAAAACCCTTGCAATTCCATATCCCATAGTCATATTCCTCAATTTATTTCATGTTCATTCTGTAATCATGTGAGGCTAATAACATTGACATATTGAAGTTGAAACCTGGGTAATAACACCATTATTAGTAATGTGGCGAGGATAACAAGATTAAGTTTTTTATAAATTTGGATTTATAGTTTAACCTTTTCTAACACCATCATATATTTAATTTGATTGGTAATTCATGAAGAGAATATTGGAAATGTTTTAATAATGGATTTGTATTTTTGTAACAACTACATTATGAACTTAAGTATATTGTTAATGCATATGTATTTATTGTTTTGTTTATTTTTTTTTAATGGGGTAGATGTAAAATTTTAATCACAAAAGGATACTCATGTTATTTAAAAAAAACAAAAACTCATGCCAAAGAGAATATTGGAAATGTTTTAATAATGGATTTGTAATTTTGTCACAAAAAATTAACTAAATTGATAATGCATATGTATTTTTTTTGTTTTTTTTAATTGGGTAGATGTAAAATTTTAATGAAAAAAAAGATACTCATGTTAATTTAAAAAAAAAATATTCATGCCAAAACAAATTATAAAATTAACTAAATTGACACTGTATATGGATTCTTTTATTTATTAATTTGACCTATTATTAATATTTATTTAAATATTACAATTAAAAAAGACATAATGTCAAAAATATATATGTTGTTTAAATAAATATATAATTTAAATAAATATTACAATTAAAAAAAAACATAATATCAAAAATATATATCTTGTTTAAATAAATATATAATTTCAAAATTGTTATAAAATATGTTAATAATATATAATTAGATATTAGAAGTAAAAAAATAGTTGTATAATACCAAAACTTAGTGGAATTTAAGGATAAATAAATATAAAAAAAATTATGGTATTTAATCTATCTCCCAAACTAATCACATTGTTTAAAAAAAATAAAATAGTTAACATAATTACATTATTATAATACCAAAATTAAGTAAAATGTGAGGCTTAAATTTTTTTTATGACATTTAATCTATATACCAAACTAATTACATTATTTTAAAAAAAAATTAACATAAATACATTATATACACACACACACACACACACACACACGCACTTGGTATGTGAGATTTGAACAAATCCACGGGAAATACTTCAGTGGCTACCGCAGATACAACTCATGCAATTTGAACGAGTACGCGAGCAATACAAACTTCTCCTTATGTGGTATGTGATATTTGAACAAGTCTGCGAGCAATACTTCAACGGCTACTGCGGATACTAAATCGTAGATTTGAGCGAGTTTTCTCTAGATATTGAAGGGTTTTTGCAGACACTCAATCACAGATTTGAACGACTCCGTAGATATTGAAGGGTGTCCGCAGATAAGGTATCATAACTAATACTTCTAAGATTTGAACAAGTCCGTGAGCAATACTTCAGTGGCTAATATTCATCGAAATTTTGAGATTTGAACGAGCCCACATATATTGAAGGGTTTCCGTAGATAGAGAATCACATATTTGAACGACTCTGCAAATACTGAAGGGTTTCTGCAGATACTGAATCGTAGCTATCACTAGGGTTTTTAACTGTAAAGCGAAGCATATTGAACAACTGTAATGTCCCCCTCTAATAAAGCACCCCAAAACACCCGCTAACCTACTTAATTCCCATAGGTTCGAGCGAGTACTGCATAAGAGAGAATGGACTGAGGAAATTTGATACTTATAGTAGAACCAGACCCTCATTCAGTGTTAAAGTCATCAGTCAGATAAAAAAATACTTATTTCTTTAGGCTTAAAAGTCAACAACACATTAGAATTGCATGCATGCAAATGCGAAGCATAAACCCTAAAAGTGACATGAAAACCCTAAAAGCGCATGAGGTTCTATTTAAGAGGGTTATTGGACTAAAGAGACTATCGATTATTATTGTTGATTGATTTTGGAGTTTTGAGCAACAACACAATGTGCAACCGCGACAGTTGGGGTTGGAAATGGTGTCTTCAGCTAACGAGGGTTAGGCAGTGATATATCTTCCCTAGTCTCCTATTGGGATAGATCATCCAGGTTTATCTACAAATTTCATCATACACTTCAGTATCAAGAGATCCACCACACTCCGAAGGAATATAGACAGACCCATGTTTTGCAGCCGAAATTAACTAGGAAGCCACAGAAGGATTCACTGGGACCAAAAAAACTAGTCTTTCCTCCGATGTCAGCTTCCTTTTTCTCAGTAGACCCATCTTATGACATACTGGGACTATCATCCATTAGTTTTCTGATCTGGAGAAACTATCAACAAGCAGAGAGCTTGGGGGGCATGAGCAACAGAAGTTAGAACCACAGATCAATTCTCTAGGGTACTTAGGGGTAGCCAAAACTCTGCTTGCGACAGTCTATCTCTCCAACATCAACAAAAAGACAAGCCCACAAAGTTTCAGCGGGATCTAACCTCTCCTCCTCCAAAAGCATCTCCTACAGTTTGGAGGGTGTTTACGGTACAGTTGGGCGTCAACAATAGAAGAGGAGCACTGATACTTTATCTATTCAGCCTTTTATGCATGCAGCTTATCTCAAGAGTAGTATCAGCCGAGTTATTAGTGGTAAGTGTTAAATTCCTTTCTGCAAACCCTAAAACCTAATTCAACTATATCCTAGGGTATTTTTGCATGCACAGTTATTCCGTATTTTTGCACAAGATTGAGGGTACAGGTTAGCACTATACACAATGTCAATGGAATATTAGTATTTGGGATATTACAGTGGTGTCAGAGCATGTTCCTTACTAGTTGTGGGCTTGAACATGAGAAGTAGATGAATACAGAAGAGGACACTTTTGTAACCTACAAGAGAAGGAAGAGTAGGTACACGGAGGAATTCAAGGATATCCAGCTAGAAGATACCAACTCATACATGGACCCAACAGGTATACACTCTGATAGGAGAAAATGAATGGGAGAAGATGAGGACAGGATGGAGTTTTACAACCTATTTGAACATTGCAAGACCTATCCAAAGGGAAAAAGGACATACTTAATGCAATCAATAGATTATTGGCGAAACCAAAACCACGTAATAGTAGTACACCTCTCTCACTGGTAGATAGAGGGTATATAAGAAATAGTGGGAAGCATGCATACACTAATATGTAGAACACACCCCACATATATAACAGACCTTCCAACATGTCTACTATGCCTCACTTCTTGGAATATGTAGTAGCCAGTCCAGTCATGCAAGTAGAGCCTAGTGAAACCTTTGGGGCTATTTGCAAGAATATAGGGACTTAGGGGATGAGTTTCATGCAACCATGTCTTTTTTGTATTTTTTCAACATGAAAAGTAGGAACATGCCCAGGAATTTCAACAAGGGATTCAATCATAATTATGAGTTGCAGAAAACCTTGGGTAGGTTGACCATCCCAAACTTTTATGGATCTTGCAAAGGTTTAGTGAGGATATGGGTTCATAAGTTGGATACATATTTCCAACTCAACCCCATGATAGAGACAGATTCCATTAAATTGGCTACACTCCACCTAGACGAAGAGGGTCATGAGTGGTGGCACCATGAATTAGTGACATTGGGTCACAACACCATCAGATCCTATAGTGAGTTCACTGAGAAGCTCATGGAACGATTCGATAGGAAAGACCTGGAGATACATTTTAGAGAGTTGGCTAAACTCAAGAAGACAGGTAGCACCGAGGCCTTCATCTCAAAGTTCTAGAGGGTAGCTGTTATGGTGACAGATGTGTCAGAGAGAAGGATAATTATGTTATTTACTAAGGCCTTAACAAAACCACTACAGGGGTGGGTGAAAGACTACAAACCCTCCACTCTGTAGGATTCCATCAGCCGAGCCAGAGATCTCCAAGAATCAGTCTCGAAGAACAGGTTTCCACTCAAGATCAAATTTTCAGTTAGAGATAAAGATAAGAAACCTTTCCAGATGGACTTATCGAAGAAAACTTGGTTAGACGATGACACAAGGAAAGACTTGAGATGGAAGAAATTGTGTTTTACTTGTCAAGAACCATGGGTTCGAGGACACTGGTGCTCAATATATACCAAAGCCCACTACATAGAGGTATATTCAGATAATGAAGGGGAGGACTACGAGCAGGAAAAAATAGAGGAATTGCGGGCAGCAGAGGAGGAGTCACTCTAGGAGGATACACCAGAGGGAGTTATTGCTACACTATTTGGAGTACGTAGGTTACCTACTCTCAGGGTTAGGGGAGCAGTACAAGGAAATAGAGTGGGAGTATTTATTAATGGGGGAGAAACCCACAATTTCATTGATGCAACATGGGTGTCCAAGAGGGGCATTCTGACAGAGAAGTTTGAGGGATTTATGGTAGCCGTAGTAGGAAACACCGGCATGGAGTGCAACTATTGGATTCCCAAACTAGATGTTACATTAGGAAACTACCACATGACAGCCTCATTTTATATAGTGAATGTGGCTGATACGAATGTAGTATTGGGAGTCCAATGGATTTATTCAATAGGAAAATATACTACATATTATAGGGAGATGGAAATGGAATTCTAGGGACTGGATGGGAAATGGATAGTTTTGAGGGGAATGAATACTTATCCCCCAAAAACAGTATCCTCACAGGGAATGGATGCCATGCTTAGATAGGGTGACATAGAATAGTTAGAGGAATGTTTAGTCACCTTTAGGAAACCTCCAAAGAACAACACCCAACACCCAACAGATATTCAGGCCTTATTGCAAAAGCACAAGAAGGTGTTTCTAGATCTTCCAGCAGGTAGACCGCCAGACAGAGTATTTGAGTATATCATTGAGTTGGAGGGGGGGACACAGGTAGTCATCACCACTCCTTACTGATATCCCAAAAGATATAAGGATGAGATCGAGAATACAATCAAGGAATTACAAGAACTAGGATATATTCGACCCAATTCTAGTCCCCTTGCATCATTAGTGGTCTTAGTTAAGAAGATGGATGGCACATTGCGAATGGGCATCGATTACAGAGCACTAAAAAAAAGACCATAAAAAATAGGTATCCCATTCCCAGGATTGATGAACTAATGGACGAGCTGTGGGGTGCCAAAAACTTTTCAAAGATTGATCTTCGCCCAAGGTACCACCAGATTTGAGTGAGGGATCAAGACATTTCCAAAACAACTTTCTGTTGCCACTATGGTCACTACGATTTCTTGGTCATGCCTTTTGGACTCACCAATGCTCCAACCACCTTCCAGTCATGCATGAAACATACTTTTAGAGCTCAGTTACGTAAGTATTTGCTAGTATTCTTTGATGATATTTTAATTTACAACAAAACTTGGGAGGAGCATTTGAAACACTTAGACGAGGTATTGGGAATTCTAGAAGAGCACTCGTTTTAGCAAAAATGTCTAAATGTGAAATTGGCTTGAAAGAGATGTTGTATCTAGGGTACATCATTAGTGTAGAAGGGGTACAGGTTCATATGGAGAAAATACGAGCTATCAAGGATTGGCCCACGCCAAAGATAGACATGAAACATAAAGGATTCTTATGACTTTTCACATATTATCATAGGTATGTTAAGGGGTTCTCCAAATTCGCCGCACCACTTATCGATCTCACAAAGAAGGGGGCCTTCACATGGACACATTTAGCACATAAAACCTTTGAGGAAATGAAAGTCCTCATGAGTTCTTGCCCGGTTTTGGCACTACCAGACTTCTCAAACCATTTGTAATAGAATGTGATGCATAGGGGGAAGGGCTAGGGGCAGTACTGATGCAAAACCATCAACCGATTGCATTCGAGAGTAGGAAATTGAAAAACTATGAGCGCCACTACTCCATATATGACAAGGAGATGCTATGCATCTTACATGCTCTCACTAAATTGAGAATGTACCTGGTGGGAATAAAATTCAAAATCAAGACAAATCATAACATCCTTAAGTACTTCTTTGAGCAGAAGGAGTTAAATGAGCGCCAACATAAATGGGTCAGTAAGGTGCAGGCCTATGATTACCATATAGAATATTTGAAGGGTAAGAACAATGTAGTAGCTGTAAGACACACTTCATTATCTATCATGATTATATCCACAAATTGGAGGTCTTTTCTCTTAGTAGAGTACTCCAAAAACAAATTTTATTGCGAGTTGTTGAATGGACAGATTCAGGATGATAGGTACATAATTATTGATGACATCATCTATTGTGAGAGTAGGATATACCTTGTCTCAGAATCAGCCTTAAAAAGGAATATCATACAGGCATCACATGACTCCCCATTATTAGTACATCAGGGTTTCTTGAATACCTATAGGTAGATCCGAGAGAGATTACCATGGAAGGGCCTCAAGGGGGGATTTATGCAGCACGTGCAAGAATACAACACCTGTCAGTAGAACAAGATCGAACACATTCATCCGGTAGGGTTACTTCAGACACTACCGATTCCGAAACAGAAGTGGGAAAGTATCTCCATGGAATTCATTACAGGGTTTCCCAAGGTTCAGGGACGAGACTGCTTATATGTCATGATAGATCGGTTGACCAAATTTTCCCATTTATTTGCTATCTCATCCGATTATTCAGTAGCCTAGGTAGTCGATTTATTTTTCAGAGAGGTCTTCAGATTACATGGGTGACCTAAGACCATTGTGAGTGATTGGGATAGTAAATCCACCAGTGCCTTCTGGAAGGAACTATTCAGGTTGGTAGGGACATAACTCGCTACAAGTACAAGTTATCACCCGCAAAGAGACGGACATACAAATATTCTCAACAAGTGGGTTGAAGGGTATCTGTGCAATTATGTAGTAATCCAACATAGGACATGGATTAAATGGTTACACTTAGGAGAATACTACTACAAAACCACCTACCATATGTCTATCCGGATGACAACTTTTAAAGAATTGTATGGCTATGAAGCACTAAGCTTCTCAGATCTATATTTTGGAGACAACAGAGCACCCAAGGACAAATATTGGGTACATGATAGTTAGAATATCCTTAAGGCCCCAAGGGAGAACTTGTAGGAAACACAGGATCAACAGAAACTATATGAAGACAGACACAGGATTGAGAGGAGCTCTGAGGTAGGAGATCTGGTATACTTACGACTACAACCATACAGGAAATATTCCCTTAAGAAGAAAGGAGTGAAAAATCTAAAACCTCGCTTCTATGGTCCTTACAGAATAATTTGGAAGGTTGGAGAAGTGGCTTATGAGCTAGAACTTCTAGAGGAAAGGAAGATTCACAATTTGTTTCATGTGTCCAATATCAAGAAAACAATAGGACAACACATTGATCCTTCCACTAAGTTGCCTCCCTTAGATGATGAAGGACTACTGGTACTGATTCCAGAGAGGATCTTACAGGTACGAGAAAGGAAGCTCCGAAATAGGGTGATTCGAGAGTATTTCGTAAAATGGAGAGAATTACCTATGGAGGATGCCACATGGGAGGGAGAACAGGTATTGCAGCATTCCAGTTTGCAGTTTCTTGAGAACAAGAAATCTCAAGTGGGGAGGATTGTAATTTCCCCCTCTAATTAAGCACCCCAAAACACCCGCTAACCTACTTAATTCCCATAGGTTCAAGTGGGTACTATATGAGAGGGAATTGGATGAGGACATATAATAATTAGAGCAGAACCAGACCTTCATTCTATGTTAAAGTCATCAGTCGGATAAAAGAAGCCTTATTTCTTTAGGCTTAAAAGTCAACAACAAATTAGAATTGCATGCATGCAAATGCGAAGCATAAACCCTAAAAGTGACATGCAAACCCTAAAAGTGCTTGAGGTTCTACTTAAGAGGGTTATTGGGCTAAAGAGACTATCAATTATTATTGTTGATTGATTTTGGAGTTTTGAGCAGCAGCACAGCATGCAGCCGCGACAATTGGGGTTGGAGACGGTGTCATTAGCTAACGAGGGTTTGACAGTGAGATATATTCCCTAGTATCCTATTGGGATAGATCATCCATGTTTATCCATAGCATTCATCATACACTTCAGTATCCAGAGATCCAACACACTGTGAGGCAATATTGAGAGACCCACGTTTTGCAACTGGAAGTAGCTCAGAAACCATATAAGGATTAGTTGGGACCACAAAACCTAGTCTTTCCTCTACATGTCAGCTTCCTCTTTCTCAACAAACCCATCCTACAACATATTGGGACTATAAGCCATCAATTTTCTCATTTGGGGTAGCTATCAACAAGTGGAGAGCTTGGGGGCGTGAGAAACATAACCACATATCAAATCGCTGAGGTACTTAGAGGCATCCAAACCTCTGCATGTGATAGTCTATCTCTTTGGCATCAATAGACAAACAAGCCCACAAATTTTCAACTGGATCTGACCTCTCCTCCTCCAAAAACATCACATGCAGTTTGGAGGGTGTTTACGGTACATCTAGGCGTCAATAGTAGAAGAGGAGCACTAATATTTCATCTATTCATCCTTTTATGCATGCAGCTTATCTCATGAGTATTATCAACTGAGTTATCAATGGTAAGTGTTAAATCCTTTCTGGAAACCCTAAACCCTAATTCAACTATATTCTAGGGTATTTTTGCATGGCAAGTTTGCCTGCACAATTATTCCGTATTTTTGCACAAGATTGAGGGTACAGGTTAGCACTATACACAGTGTCACTAGAATATCAGTATTTGGGATACTACAACAACAAGAAAGGAACTCCCATGGTTATGCGAGCTGTAGGATATTAAATTTGCTAGGGGTTTGAAATGTAAAGAGGAGGATATTGAACAACAAGGTTACCATGATCAAGGGTTTCGATACATGCTCAAGAGATTTTCCACATCGATTTGAACCAGGGTTGGAAGGTGATCTAGAATGGTATTATCAAGAGCACACATTCCTTATCTTTTTTCTAATACATATCTATTGCTCATATGTTTATTTTTGTTCACAAGTATGAATAATTCACAACATCTACCAAAGATTATCAAAGGTAGACCTAGCACAGTTACTCTACAGAACCTTTATGAGTATATAGAGTCTTTAGAGAAATGTAGAGAAGAAAAAGATGTTAAGCTACAAACATAGTTAGAATCCATGCTAGAAAATAAATTTACATCTCTTGAAGACAAGACCCAAAAACAAATAGAAAAAAAAAACTATTGGAGAATAAAATGGAGACAATGGAGATTAGATTACATATAATAGAAAAACAAAGCCAAGATACAAACCAAACATCCCAACAAGGAGATACGGATTCTTTAGAAAGTCTAAAAATGAAGAATACGATTAAAGAACTAGAAGAAAAAGTTAATAACAATCTCACCCTAAATAGTGTGACTGGTAAATTAGATATCAAACCCATTAAAGAGGAAATGAAAAAATTGACAGAACTAGACAATGAGCGCAACAAAAGGGCCTTAAACCTTATAATATTCAGTTTGAAAGAGGAGGTAGATGAGGATACATTAGCCATAGTCGAGATAGAATTACATAATAAATTACAAATTGGAACAACATGTCTCACGGAAGCAACAAGGTTGGGGAAATTATCTAAGAATAAAGGAAGGTTGATCCGGATAAAGGTGAGCTCTACTGACGATAAGTATGACATACTTAGTAAAAAGTGAAGTCCAAAAGGAACGAGAATATTTATAAATTAAGATCTCATTCGAGAGGATTAAGCAGAATTAAGAAAGGAGGTTCAAAAGGTAAAAGAAGCTAGGAAGGAGGGAAAATGGGCAATAATCAGAAATGGAAAAGACGTTATTCGAGAAAGAAACAAAAACAATAGTAATAAATAGCAATTCAACATGCTCTAGATTCTTTCTTGGAACTGTCAAGGATTTCCATGGAACAAAGGCCCTAAGCTAAGTTGGATCTCGAATCAAGTTGATATTATATTTTTAGTTGAAAAGTGGGAGCATGAAGAATCTAAGGTCCCTAACATAGATGGATTTGTACTATGGTCAATCTGGAACAAACGATCCTATCGTAGAGGCATTGGGGGTATAGCTTGTTACATTAGGAAGAACATCTCCCCCCCATGCTAGTATTTATAAAAAAGACCCTTGCAACCAATATATTTGGATAGAGATTACTGACATTAATGATAAAAAAACCTACATAGCAATTTGTTATTTTTCCCCTATTAATTCTAACTTCTATAAGAAAAACATTTTACATAAAAATTGTCCTTACAATGGTTTAGAGAATGATATCTCTTTCCCAAGGAATGAAGGTAATATCCTCTTAATGGGTGACTTTAATGCTTGAACTTCAAGCAACCAATCTATTCTTCTAAGCAATTATTCCAACCCTAATCCTCTTTGGTTAGACGAAGACCTTACACTAGCTAGCAGGTACAACAAAAGCTATGAAGATATAGGGGAAAATTTGTTCGGGTCTGAGCTAGTCAAGCTCTATAGTGCTCAAGATCTCATTATTTGCAACGGTCTTAAGAAGTGGCCCAATTCTATCTAGATGGACTGTATCCATGGGCTTGGTAGTAGCATGGGAGACTATGTTATTTTTGATATCTATTTATACAACGAAATAATAAACTTTGACATCCTAAAAGACCACGAGCCTGACTCTGATAATAGACCTTTAATTGTAACTTTCAATTTTTTCATGCATAGAGATCCCAAAGAAGATAATCCTTATAGCCAAAAGAACTTGATCTTTGATAGAAATAAAAATGATATTTTTCTAAATGAGTTAAAATTTAATTTTCTTCATTTATCAAGTATATATGACATAGAAGACCTCTATCATAATTTTACTACAACCCTATCATATTCTATTAACAAGTTCTCAATTTAAGTTTCAAGTAATAAAAGAAATAACAAAACCAACCCTTGGTATGATATAGTCTCTTAAAATTAAGGAAGGTCTTGACGAGTCTCTTAAAATTAACAAGATAAAAATATACAAAGCCCTAACTAAAGGAAAACAATGCAATATATTCATAAAAGACAAGAAAATCTCTGACACCTCTCTAAGGTGGCTCCTAATAAATTATGGAGGCAGATTCTAACTAGAAAAACTAAAGATAATAATAGAATTGCTTTACATGACTGGAATACCTATCTTAAAAAGCTTTATGAATCCCCAAATGTCATATAGGACTTTGAAACCCTGCTCACAATGAAAGAAGTTTTTTCATTATAAGACATAGATTTTGGGGTTAAGCGTCTGGCAATTGGAAAAGAAAAGGACATTGAAGGCACATGGTCTTCACTTAATGAAACCATGTCATAGTGTCTTCGTTCATGGGATATTAAAGAATACCCCTAATTTTATTAGATATTGATAATTATGTAAAAAATCCTTTTGTTAAACGTCCATTCCAATACATATTTTCAATTAAAAAACCCCTATTTTTACAATATATTCCTTATTTTTACTAGAAAATCTTTTTTATACTCCCCTAATACTTATAACCCCCCCATACCATATTCCCTACCCCCCAATACCTATTATATATTGACCTTATTTTTCATAATAAAAAACCCCTCTTTATGAATGAATGTGATAATATATTGCTCAACAAGTTGAATCCCCTGTGATTGAAGGTTACTAGGCATAAATCTTAAAAATTGGAGGTCCTTCCCTCATCCCTCACATCCATGAGCTTTTCAATCAAGCAGTCAAGCAGGGATTCCCTAAGCCACGGACTCAGAGCCTCATTATCCCTATTTTTAAAAGTGGGGATACGAATAACCCGTATAATTATTGGACAATTATGATTAGCCCTCTCTTAGCCAAGTTTATGGTATTATCTTGGAAAATAAGATCAACATATGGCTTGAAAGTTAAGGCAAGAGGGTTAAAGGCCAAGCGGGTTTTAGAAGGCAACACTCAACAATGGATCGCCTCATTACGCTTAGGATCATTATGGAGGAATGTTGTAATGATAAATCCAATCTCTTTTGTTTCTTTGTGGAATTTAGAAAGGCTTTTGATACGATACCTATAAATAACCTATGGAATAGATTAGAAGAGCTAAAGGTTCCTTTTGAGTTAAGATCAGCCGCAATAAGGTTATACGAGAATGTAATTACCAAGTTTAAGAGCAATGGGGGGTGGTCGAAAAATATTAAGTGTAATATCTGAGTTAAGAAAGGTTTCCCCCTCTCCCCTACCCTATTTGGAATTTACATCGATAAGCTAGAAGGTTGTTTAGAGGAAGCAGGATGTGCTGGCACAAACTTAGCTGGAACAGTCATCATCCTTCTTCTCTATGCTGACAATATTTTTCTTATGGCAAGGTGTCCATCTGATCTTGATAAGCAACTAAGACTTCTTAAGGATTTCTACTCTACCATGGGTATAACTGTAACACTAACACAACAAAAGCCATGATTATCAAATACAAGAATCGCACTTACGTTAATTTTGTGTATGACAATAGCAACTTGGAGGAAGTGTCTTCTTACAAATACTTAGGAATTGATATTCATCACAAGCTCAACTCGAACTATAACATTGAGAAAAGGATTAATGGAGGGTGGAAAACTTATTTTGGTCTTGAAAATAATTGTAAAGCTGCAAACTTTGTGATGTGGGATAAAAACAAGCTCTTCTTTTAAACTTTAGTCCCTCCTGTTATCTTGTATGGATGTGAAGTTTGGGGTTGCAACATCTCTAGAGAATCCTGAAGAAAGATTGAGCAAATCCAAAAGTGTTTTATAACGTATATCCTCAAAATTAAAAACAATACACCCTATCCTATTCTCCTTATAGAAGTGGGTCTTTCCCCGTGGTCATAGACTTACTAAGCTAGCTTTAAATTCCATCCAAAACCAACTAAGGCTCAAGCGAGGGTGATACAAAGATACCAGGGCCTAGTTAAACCATTGGGAGATCGATGAAAATGTTGCATTGCAAAATATTAATAACATTAAAAATATTGTTACTTCTAAGTTTAAAGAGAAAATGTGGTGTGAGAAAGATCTTGAGGCTAAAAGAAAGTTAAGATATTATAAGAAGGTCATCAACCCTACTCTAGAAGATCAAAAGTACCTCTTTGTTTTAACTAGTTCAAAGAAAAAAATTAATATAGCCAAGATAAGAACGGATTCTCATGAGCTCCATAGTTAAATTGATCGTTGGGTAGTTCCTAAAACACCGTGGGTGGAAAGGATCTGCCATCTCTATGAGAATATGAACATTGAAGATTAAAATCACTTCTTCCTAGAGTGCCCTGCGTAAACCCACTTTAGATCTCAGTTTCATAATCTTTGTTGCAATACCGACCTTCCTAGCCTTTTAACATGTCAAAATTATAGTGAGCTTGGGACGCTTCTCTCCAAGCTCTTTGAGCATAGGAATACAATTTTAAAACAAACTAAATAATTCGTTTTCTTTAGGTCCGATAGACCAAATTTTTGTCTAAGTGGGCGTTAACCATCATCATCATCATCATCATCATCACACACACACACACACACACACACACACACACACATATGTCTATGGGACGTAGCTCGGGTGATTGGGAGATTTGGTTGTTGCACTCCCCACCCAGGTTCGAATCTCGTCGGGGACATTTGCTCCTTGGGAGCCCTTGCATGTAATGAAATAGTAGGCTGGTGAGCCGTTTATCGTGATTGGCCCTCTTGGGGGTAGTTGCCCAAGTTCATGTATACTTGCCAAGTGAGTATAAGAGATATTTTCCAAGGTGGATGTAGCCATGGTGTAAACTGGGCTTCCATGGTGAACCACCGTGAAAAGAATATACATATATATAATTCCTCACAGGTGTGGCTCGTTGGCGTTTCACTTGATATGAATTCACATGTTGTAAAAGAGATCACAAGTTCAATCTTGATTCAATTATGATGACTTACTATATCTATCAATAAAAAATCATTACAATTAAGAAAATATCATTATTTATATGGTTATATTTTTGTTATTATTTGTTTTTTAAATATAATGTATAATGAAATATTAAAAATAAATAATAATTAAATGAATCTGAATCATCTATTTGTTTTTAGAAATAAAATATGACCAATAACTAAAGTAAATAATAATTTAGTTTTTAATTATTTATTTTTCATACATAATTTTTAATGATTGGAAAATTTTATTTTTAAATAATAATTATATATTTGAATTTTAGTTTTTAGATGTTTTAAAATAAAATATGATAAATTTTTTAATTATGAGGTAACTTTAAAAATAAAAAAATAATAAATGAAAATTTTAACTCTTTAAAACTAATTTTTTAGTTATAAAAAACATTAAAATATAAGTTAATAAAAATATAACATAGTAACCATGAAAATATATGACCCACTCTAGGATAATAGTTTAATTAAAAAGAATTAAGGACTTTATAAAAAAGATTATCAAATATGTAATCAACGCATGCGAATACACTTTACACTTGTCGAATTGTTAGAAACTGATCCGGAGTCTATTCAGTCAAAATGTATTGAATGCGTTTAATGGGATTCTATTTATACAATGATTTGGAGAGGAATCAAGATATTTATATTGAGATTATGTGCATGAAATTATGAAAGAGACACATGGAATAATAGGTGTATATCTCAACGTAAACATATTGAATGTTAGTATTAATGTGTGCAGCTTATGTGTTGTCATTGTTAGCTTGAACGCGATTGAAGTAATTTAATAAATTATTAGAGAGTTGAGAGGCAAGGAAATGCATGAATCATATTCAAAGTAAAATTGATTGCTTGAAGATAGAGTATTGCATTACGACGAATAATATTCAACATGCAACAGAGTAATAAATGCTGTGGCGGCTGTATTGTGGGTTGTTGGATCTCAAACAGATTAAGATCTAACGATCCACAGTGCAGCCGCCGCAACATTACGGAATAGAAGATAAACGTTTAAATCCATTTTCTTATAATTTATAATTTACTTAATTTATTATGTTTTAATTAATGATAAATTGTTATTATAATTTAATTATGAATTAAATAGAATATTTTTTAATTATAAAATTTATAATATAATAGTTAATTAGAAAATTATAATTTTTTTTTAAAGAGATTCTATTATGATACAAAAAGGTTACAAAGAGAGGCTCATCCACTGGTCGAAAAAACATGACCTTCAGCCCAAAAAGACAGATGCTGCTTGCAGAAACAAAAGGAGAAGCAGGCTTGAAGATGCCTGGTTCTCAAAACACAGGAGACAAAAATCTCTATATCCCGCTCTGACCACTAACTGCCTACCAAACAGTGATGATGCTTTATAAAATTATAATTAACTAAAAGTAATTTAATTTTATTAAATATGTGAAAAGTAACAATATGATTAAGAAAAAAACAATGTTCAAAAATTCTAATGCTACATCACAATTTAGCAAAAAGCGTGATGATATTTATGGACATTAAATCTAATGAATTAAATATTGTCTAACTATTGTTTAATTATTAGCATGTTTTGCAACTACTTGGTTTAGATATATTTGGATTGGTTTTGTGCCATTGTGATATACATCACGGGTTATGTGAGATTATGATGTTCATCTAGGGTTAGAGTTATCTTGGATTACGATGTTCATTGAGGCTTATGTTGGATTGTGACATTCATGCATGGTTATGCTATATTACGGTTATGTTATTTAATGGATTTTGTCACTCAATGTGATTAATTATAAGGTTTTGCAAGGGTTGGGTTTGGTTATTTTTTGGAATGGTTTTGTCATTTTGCGACATTTATGAAGTGGTATATTGGATTATGATATTCATTGAGTGTTAAGCTAGATTGCAACATTGTTGCATGGTCATGTTGCAGTGTGGTTATGTTCGTTAGTGGATTAGCGAGGGTCGGGTTTAATTAGGTTTGCTACATTCCTTCTTTTTTGGGGGGATTGTGAAATTGACGAAGGATTATGTTGTATTACAATGTTGATTAAGACTTAATGAACATCAAGGAAGATAACCACATAACCAAACCAATCATAACATACATCAAGTGTTATGTTGGATGGTGATCTTCATTGAGGGTTATGTTAAGAGATTCAATGTAATGTAAGGGTATGTGCAAGCTGATGAGGGTCTCTTTTGACGCGTTAGATGCAATAGAAAACTGAAAAAACAAGAATCCATCAACTTGCATGGATATTTTGAGACACTTACACAATGAATCTTGTGATGCTTAAAAAACAAGAAATGTAGGAAATTGAATGACGTTTCCAAATATATAATTTTTTTTACATTGAAAATGTTGTTAACTATTTAGATATTTTTTAATGGGCACTTTTTATTTTTGGGACAAATTATAAGGTATATGTTTTTGTGGGTGCAGCCTCTGAGTGACTAAAAGATGGAATAAACTTACGAAAACCGGTAGACATATATAGAACATATAGTACTAGTGCACGACTATTTTTCTAATAATAAAAATTATATATATATCTAAGATATCAAACCTAAAAAACGGTATGTCAATTGTGGGTGCA
This sequence comes from Pseudotsuga menziesii, assembly GCA_001517045.1. NCBI lineage: Eukaryota > Viridiplantae > Streptophyta > Pinopsida > Pinales > Pinaceae > Pseudotsuga > Pseudotsuga menziesii. The sequence continues at coordinate 84,292 of LPNX010218653.1, forward strand.
ACATTTGAATGTCTTTATGCATTTATTTGGAAATGGGTTTTTTATAACACGCAGAGGTCGATGTTCTTTAGTACACTATACGATTTTTTTTGAAATGGCTGAGAAACGAAAGAGATACGGACGAAACACTAACATTGTGTTTTTTGAGTTGAGAAGTGATGACGGAAGATAAATAAGAAAAAAATAGAAAAAATTATGTATTCTTGTTAAAATTTACTTATTTGGAATCTGCAAAAAAAACCATATTTGTTTCTAAAATTTCATAAAAAATGGAGGTGTGCATCATACTGTAACCAACAGCTAAACACGAGCATATTGAAAATTTGGATATAATGTTGAATTAGCCATGGTTTATCATACTCCAAGGCATAGGCATGTTGAATCTGAAGCAAAGTCCGAAGAAGACACATTGGCATAAGAATGCCATGCAAGCATGGGTGGAGGCTCAGCCTTATCATTTGGAGGGAATAAATTTTTTAATTTAAACAAAATGGGAGCACGTTTTATTGAAGCAAAATGGGAGCGCGTTTTAGTGAAGCAAAACGGGAGCGCATTTTATTGAACCACAACGTGTGCACGTTTTTAAATACTACAATGAGTGCTTGTTTTGTGAATTATACCAATAATTTTATTATTTTATGCCTCCACCCTAGTCCCCTATTCCTCCTAACTCTTAATAATCCCCCCTCCTCTTGTCCCTACCTTTAACCCCCTCCTCTCTCTTCCTATCACCCCACCGCCCCAT
>LPNX010218666.1:2774-14812 GCA_001517045.1 Pseudotsuga menziesii
GTTGTACATGGCATTTGATGATTCTCGAGGACCAACTTTAACGCAGTGAATAATTGTCACATACCCCAATTTTGTAAAATTATGTAAATTGTTTTATTTTATTTCTGAGACATTATGTTAAACTTAATCCCAAGTAGGGATTGATGACTCAGCAGAGTCAACAGTTATGGAGTGTAATTCAGAATATTTTATTAATAATAAATAAATTATGGAGACAACAGCATGGGAGAGCTGTTAAAATAGGTTACTGGTCAAATTGGTGGATGGAACTAGGTGGAAAGGAAAAAGACAAGTGGCAGCATCCTCAAGCACTTCCTAAGTTGCAGGTGGCAACTTCCCTATATTTGGGGTCATGATTCCCCAAGAAAGTGGAATGTGAGCAGGTGGCTCATTAAATGACAGTTAACCCAACTAAGACCTAGGCAATCTTTAAAAGTACTCAATGAGGAGAGCTTAGGCTGCTCAGTTTTTATTCCAGAAAGAATTCATTCAAGAGAATGTGATTCAGGAATTTCATTGAGGAAAGAGGGAAAAACAATAAGGAAGTGTATTGAGTGGATTGCTGCAGTAACTTGATCTATTCTCAGCTATTTGGGTTGAGAGAACTGACTGATAGTTCTGAGTTAATACTGAGTTGAAGACTAGTATCTGTTTTGCTGCACCTAGTTCCAGCCAGGGAGACCAGAGCAAGCTCAGGGGTCCTGAGAAGTCGCTGTCTGAGCGCTCTCCAGGAATTGGTAGGGAGGAACGGCCTCCTATCGCTGTTGTTGTCCACAGTTCAACAGGTTCTACTGTTTATTTCCTTATGTTATTAAATAAGAATGGATGCATGTATATTTATCAGTTTATTTAAGTTAGCATCTCAAAGTATCATAAGTTAAATCTGTTAGTAGTACTGTGTTTTTCCACATCTGGTATCACCAGATAGTACTCTAGCACAGTATCTCAGTGTTAGAAGTAGTATTCTTCTGAACTGAGTTTCCTAATTTATCTGCAGTTAATACAGGTGTTTTTACAAATTCATGAACCATTTTCTTACAGTCTCACAAAATAGTTTCAGTATTGTATCCTGTTTTCTGAAAATAGTAACTATAAGATTGAAAAGATAGACTAGATACTTTTGCATATTAAGTAGGGTTTATGATCTTCTAGTTTTAAGGAGGGTTCATTCCTTAGGAGTTAAATAAAATAAATCTGATAGTAGGATATGATTATGTATCTGTATTTTATTTGTTTAATGTTACAGATAATTTCCTAATTGTATCAATCTGTAAACTAGTTAAGTATGCCATGTTTATTTACTGTATACTTATTATTTAACTAAGTTTAAGTACAGGTCATAACTACTATTTCTATTTTAAGAATGGTAATGAGTGGTCATAAACATATATAAGAAACCATACTTAAATAATTAATAAATAATGTACAGAAATACTCAAGTCTTATAACTACATACAGAACCCAAATCAATATTTGGTAAATAGCATTAGGATAATGTTCATAATGATATTGATGAGAAGAAGTATTGTATTGTATTGTATTATCTATAACACAATATACTATACACATTATAATAGTAAACATTCATGTGGTTTATTAAATTACAATTTATAAACTCGGTTATTAAACACAGAATGTAAACAAATAAAGTAAATTTATGTACTAGTTTTATATTGTACTTGTAAAGTAATTAAAATGTTAATAAAAGAACAAAAGTAGTAATTAGTAAGGTTTAACAAGTTTCAACCAGGTTATAAAACCTGTAAAGAATTTAATTAACAAATTATTAAAAGATAAAGTGAAGAGTACTTAATACACAGAACTCTTTTATTTAAATAAATCACAGTATTTTATGATAACCAGAATAATACATTAGAATAGTAATAACAGGTATAAAAGAATATTACTATTATATATTATATTAAAACCAGAAATAATATAGCTTACAAACTGGAAATAGGGTTAAAACCCTAGATAGTTATTTACTACAAGTAATTAATAATTATGAAATTAACATAAGGGTTCACAGTAGCTGCATTATAAAACAACTTAATAAGGCTGTTCTAAGCCTGAATAATTATTTCTTCTTAAAAACAGACTTTAAACAAAATGATGCATTAATACTTTCAAAAGTAACTCTGTACAAAAGAAAGACGTGAGTACAGGACGCTCGACCATCGAGCTTAAAGGTTTAAACCTCAATAGTAATATTACAAGACAAATGTCTTCTCTTTGAAAAACATTAATTAAACTATAAAAAAAAACCCTGTAATATTTTCTTACAAGCCGGGCTATTAAATAAACACAGTAAGAATACCTTATTTTAATCCTTCAAATACTGCAGTAAGGTTATACAAGAAATAGAAACAGTTTCCAAAGTATTATAGGGGTATAAAACCCTAAAAATTTTCCAAAACAACCATATTGAACATCGGGATCCTGTATTATTTAATAACCCAAACTGTAACAAAAATATACAAGAAGGCGTGCAGCCTGTAAAGATGTTTTTAAGAACATTAAACACTAGGCCTAAAGCCCATTAAGCTTATAAAACCAAAACGACAGCTATAGGTAGGGTCATGCACTCACGGTCGTAGCCGGAGGGTTCTCTTTAAAAGAGATAGGGTTAAACCCTTGATTTCAACTTAAAAGCAAACAACTCGAAAAACCCTGGAGGACAGCAAAAGAACTGCAACAACCAATCTTGTACATATCGCTTAAGGGTTTCACACATTGTGATAAGCCATGGAAGGACCAAGGATGACCCGGGATTTGGAGCCGTAACAATTAACTCTGGTGAACACGAAGAAGAGAACCAGGTTCACCTGCAAAAGGAAAACGTTGCACAGAGTTTTAGTATCAACCTTTAAAAGTAAAAGAATTATGTTAACTAGAATAAATTATTATTTAAGAAAGAAAAACAAATAATAGCTTCTTACCTGATAATAAACCCTCGCAGCGAAGTTACGACTTCTTCCAGCGATTTGACAGAGTGGGTAAAAACCCGGCAGAGTGTAACAATCTCTCTTACAGCCAGTTGCTTGAACCAGCCACGCCACAATGAAGGAATAATAACGCTGGAGGATACAGAAAATGAAGGGACTGTTACCAACCGAAATCAGTTAAACAATGGCGATGAGCAGAAGCAAACAACTCGGTGGTAAGCACCCCTTTACAACCTCACAATGCAAGGAGCAGAGCTCACGAGGAGCTGAAGCAATAACGGGAGCAAACACAGTCAAATTTCCAGTGGTTTGGACCGAAGAGCTAGCAGAGCGGCCGAGGGCCCGAGGGCGAAGAAAATAATAAGCTAGGGTTCAGTCAACACATATATATCGATGGAGTGTGGCTGATAAATGACCACGTATCATTTTAATAATTGGCATCATATGGCTTATGCTCTAAAGTCCACGACCGATAATTCGTGACATACAAAATCATCGCTGGAAGGTTCCAAAGGAGGTCTCACTCCATAGTTTAAACCTACATCATATCATGAGCCACGTACATTAGTCCATTATTTTTATATTACATGCTACGTGTAGTTTAATCTCTAGCATTTTGTTTATATATATAGCATGTTATATATGTTTATATTGCATGCTACGTATAATTAAATCTTTAACATTTTGTTTATAAATATATCGTGTTATATATTGTTTAATTTTATTGCATGCTACATTAGTGTTATACACAACCTTGTAGTGCTAACATAGCATTTCCTTAGGATAACAAGAGACTATGGTATAATAGGTATGAATATAGTTAGTTGTAATAGTTTAAAACTTTAATGCTATCTAATTGTTTATTTTCTTTTAAGGATAAGTAGTATTCATATCTACTCTTTAGAGCTTATGCAATCATGGATATTTCCCTTATGTTAAGAATAAATTGCTTGGGTAGATGCTAGTATAAAGTCTAGATACTTGGAAGATAAAGAGATAACTCCTTGATCTGTCATAAGGTTGTTGACAACTAATAGACTTGACACTCTCCAACCCATAATTGATAAGAAAATTCAAAGTAGGATAGATTAGAAAGTTTTGTTCTTTTCCTTGGTTATTAATCTAGTTTGGAGATGTCATAAGAGATCTATAAAAAATGAATATAGGATTGATTCCACAGTATAAGTTTCCAATCAATAATTCTTTTGGATTGTGTTAAATATTCTAATAGACTATAGACTGTTTAAACCACAAAAAGAATACTTGTTGGGAAACATAATTTATAGATGCTGCAATAAAAATAACCATGAATTGATGTAAATAATAGTTCCCAACAGTAGAAAGATAAATCAAATGTATTCTAAGCCTGGAATGATATTATCATTAACTTTGCCAAAAAGGAGGTCAATCTGTGAAACTGTGAACTCTCTATTATGGTAACTGCCAAGTAAGAAACAATAGATACATTCTTCAGGAGGGACATATAAGAGTTATCGTACGTGTAAAATTTATTAAGTCTATGACATTTGAAGGAGTAATCCTTTTCTATTTTATCTATAGGTAAAATTACAATTCCTTTTGTTTTAAAGTCTCAAAGGAAAATTCCAGTGGTAATAGAAATAGTACCTGGAGAAGCATGGCATTTCTATCTAGCATAAATAAGCTTTACCAAAACATTTATATGCAGAAAACTGAATTGTAACTTCAAAGACTTGTTAGCATCGAACCATACTTTTACCTGTATATCTGTAATAGAAGAAAACGGCTGCGTTAGCTCGAAAGCTAAGTAAGCCCAGCCCTTACGACAAATCACATTATTGTCGCAAATAGAAAAATAATCAGTAGCTAAAAAGAAAAATGCTTTTCAAATTACAGAGTATTTAAATCACTAATCAGTTACATTTTTAATAGCATAAACAAATCAACCAGTAATAACTGCTTTAGAATGTGATTAGTTGTTATTTTAAAAGTTTTAAATTTTTTTGAAATTTTGGGGTTATGACATGTGGTATGTTAGGTCTTTCATGGGAATCACCGGTTATTACCGGAGATTCATAGAGGGGTTTTCTAAGATAGCCAACCCAATCACTTCTTTGCAAAAGAAAGGCAAGAAGTTCGATTGGAACGTAAAATGCGAAGAAAGCTTTAAGAAACTAAAAACTTTATTAACAACTGCGCCAATTTTAAGAATAGCGGATCCCAATAAGGATTTCGTGGTTTGCACAGATGCTTGTAATGACGGTCTAGGCGGAGTACTGACTCAGGATGGGTATGTCATTGCCTACAAGTCTAGGAAGCTAAAGATCCATGAAAAGAATTACGCTACTTACGATTTAGAGCTGGATGCTGTTATTCATGCCTTGAAAATGTGGCGACACCACTTAATAGGCAGAAAATTTACTTTAATGACTAATAACAAGGGTTTAAAATACCTTTTAGATCAGCCTAACTTAAATGCAAGGCAAGCCAGATGGTTAGCCTTCCTAAGTGAATACGATTTCGAAATTCAACATATAAAAGGGAAAGAAAATAAAGTAGCTGATTCTTTGAGCAGAAATGCAAAATTAAATTTCACAACAGCAATCAGTACTTATAGTTCTGATTTAAATGAACAGCTAACTGAAAGTATAAAATTGGAGGAAATTTATCAAAAGTTACAAGCTACAGCTAAGGAAGAACCCATAGAAAGTTTAACTAAAGGTTATAGTTTAAATAAAGATGGATTTTTACTGTTTAAGGACATACTGTATGTGCCAAATGTGTCTAAAATTAAATTGCTGATTCTGGATGAAGTGCATAAAACCCCTTATTCAGGGCATCCAGGCTACCAGAAAACTGTCACTATGTTGAGAAAAGATTATTTCTGGCCTAACATGAAATCTGAAGCAGCTGAGTATATAGCTAGATGTTTGGACTGTCAACAAGTAAAAACAGAACATCAACATCTAGCTGGGTTATTGCAGCCCTTTCCTATTCCTAACTGGAAGTGGGAAATAATCAGCTTAGATTTCATTACTGGATTACCCAGAAATCAAAATCAGAATGATTCAATTATGGTGGTAGTGGATAAATTAAGTAAAGCAGCACATTTCATTCTTGTTAAAACCACTTTTAAGGCTGCAAATATAGCAGACATTTTCTTAAAACAGATTTTTCGGCTACATGGTGTGCCGAAGGTTATTATTTCAGACAGGGATCCTAAATTTACAGGGAATTTCTGGAAGTCCTTGTTTAAAGGATTAAACACTACTCTGAATTTCAGCACCTCTTTCCATCCTCAGACGGACGGATAGATTGAAAGAGTTAACCAAGTGTTGGAAGATCTGTTAAGAATGTATGTTAAGGATCGGCCTGGTAAGTGGGAGGATTATTTGCATTTAGCAGAATTTGCAGACAATAACAGTTATCAATCTTCAGCTAAGTTTAACCCTTTTGAAATTCTGTATGGACAAAAATGTAACACTCCTATCTCCTGGAATAATCCAGTAGATAGATTAGTGTTGGGGCCCGAATTATTAAAAGAAATAGAACAGATTGTAAAACAAGTGCAGGAGAACTTGAAGGTTTCCCAAGATCGGAAAAAGAGTCAAGCAAATATGAAAAGAACTCCTAAATAGTTTCAGGTGGGTGAGCATGTGTTCATAAAGGTAAGACCAAAGAAAAGCTCCCTAAGACTGGGGAGTTGTGCAAAACTAGCACCACGTTATTGCGGTCCATTTGAAATTTTATCTAGAGTTGGTCAAGTTGCTTATCAACTAGCGTTACCACCTAATTTAAAAAGTGCACAATGTTTTTCATATTTCTGTTCTGAAAAAGTATGTACATGATGCTACTCATGTGATTGACTGGAACGTTGTACAGGTAGAACCAGAAGGGGAAGTTCTGGTGGAACCAGATTGTATCCTCGGGAGGAGTGAGATTACTCTGCGGAACCGCACAATTGGACAGCTGAAGGTGCAATGGAAGCACCTTAGTCCTGAAGAAGCTACTTGGGAACTGGAAAGTAAGATGCGGGAAGCATACCCACATCTGTTCCAAGAGGTTCCTGAGGAAGAAGAATAAGTAACATCGAGGACGATGTTACATTTAAGGGGGTGTGTATGTCACATACCCCAATTTTGTAAAATTATGTAAATTGTTTTATTTTATTTCTGAGACATTATGTTAAACTTAATCCTAAGTAGGGATTGATGACTCAACAGAGTCAACAGTTATGGAGTGTAATTCAGAATATTTTATTAAAAATAAATAAAATATGGAGACAACAGCATGGGAGAGCTGTTAAAAGAGGTTACTGGTCAAACTGGTGGGTGGAACTAGGTGGAAAGGCAAAAGACAAGTGGCAGCATCCTCAAGCACTTCCTAAGTTGCAGGTGGCAACTTCCCTATATTTGGGGTCATGATTCCCCAAGAAAGTGGAATGTGAGCAGGTGGCTCATTAAATGACAGTTAACCCAACTAAGACCTAGGCAATCTTTAAAAGTACTCAATGAGGAGAGCTCAGGCTGCTCAGTTTTTATTCCAGAAAGAATTCATTCAGGAGAATGTGATTCAGGAATTTCATTGAGGAAAGAGGGAAAAACAGTAAGGACGTGTATTGAGTGGATTGCTGCAGTAACTTGATCTATTCTCAGATATTTGGGCTGAGAGAACTGACTGATAGTTCTGAGTTAATACTGAGTTGAAGACTAGTATCTGTTTTGCTGCACCTAGTTCCAGCCAGGGAGACCAGAGCAAGCTCGGGGGTCCTGAGAAGTCGCTGTCTGAGCGCTCTCCAAGAATTGGTAAGGAGGAACGGCCTCCTATCGCTGTTGTTGTCCACAGTTCAATAGGTTCTACTGTTTATTTCCTTATGTTATTAAATATGAATGGATGCATGTATATTTATCAGTTTATTTAAGTTAGCATCTCAGAGTATCATAAGTTAAATCTGTTAGTAGTACTGTGTTTTTCCACATCTGGTATCACCAGATAGTACTCTAGCACAGTATCTCAGTGTTAGAAGTAGTATTCTTCTGAACTGAGTTTCCTAATTTATCTGCAGTTAATACAGGTGTTTTTACAAATTCATGAACCATTTTCTTACAGTCTCACAAAATAGTTTCAGTATTGTATCCTGTTTTCTGAAAATAGTAACTATAAGATTGAAAAGATAGACTAGATACTTTTGCATATTAAGTAGGGTTTATGATCTTCTAGTTTTAAGGAGGGTTCATTCCTTAGGAGTTAAATAAAATAAATCTGATAGTAGGATATGATTATGTATCTGTATTTTATTTGTTTAATGTTACAAATAATTTCCTAATTGTATCAATCTGTAAACTAGTTAAGTATGCCATGTTTATTTACTGTATACTTATTATTTAACTAAGTTTAAGTACAGGTCATAACTACTATTTCTATTTTAAGAATGGTAATGAGTGGTCATAAACATATATAAGAAACCATACTTAAATAATTAATAAATAATGTACAGAAATACTCAAGTCTTATAACTACATACAGAACCCAAATCAATATTTGGTAAATAGCATTAGGATAATGTTCATAATGATATTGATGAGAAGAAGTATTGTATTGTATTGTATTATCTATAACACAATATACTATACACATTATAATAGTAAACATTCATGTGGTTTATTAAATTACAATTTATAAACTCGGTTATTAAACACAGAATGTAAACAAATAAAGTAAATTTATGTACTAGTTTTATATTGTACTTGTAAAGTAATTAAAATGTTAATAAAAGAACAAAAGTAGTAATTAGTAAGGTTTAACAGGTTTCAACCAGGTTATAAAACCTATAAAGAATTTAATTAACAAATTATTAAAAGATAAAGTGAAGAGTACTTAATACACAGAACTCTTTTATTTAAATAAATCACAGTATTTTATGATAACCAGAATAATACATTAGAATAGTAATAACAGGTATAAAAGAATATTACTATTATATATTATATTAAAACCAGAAATAATATAGCTTACAAACTGGAAATAGGGTTAAAACCCTAGATAGTTATTTACTACAAGTAATTAATAATTATGAAATTAACATAAGGGTTCACAGTAGCTGCATTATAAAACAATTTAATAAGGCTGTTCTAAGCCTGAAGAATTATTTCTTCTTAAAAACAGAATTTAAACAAAATGATGCATTAATACTTTCAAAAGTAACTCTGTACAAAAGAAAGACGTGAGTACAGGTAGCTCGACCATCGAGCTTAAAGGTTTAAACCTCAATAGTAATATTACAAGACAAATGTCTTCTCTTTGAAAAACATTAATTAAACTAAAAAAAAAACCCTGTAATATTTTCTTACAAGCCGGGCTATTAAATAAACACAGTAAGGATACCTTATTTTAATCCTTCAAATACCGCAGTAAGGTTATACAAGAAATAGAAACAGTTTCCAAAGTATTATAGGGGTATAAAACCCTAAACGTTTTCCAAAACAACCATATTGAACATCGGGATCCTGTATTATTTAATAACCCAAACTGTAACAAAAATATACAAGAAGGCGTGCAGCCTGTAAAGATGTTTTTAAGAACAGTAAACACCAGGCTTAAAGCCCATTAAGCTTATAAAACCAAAACGGCAGCTACAGGTAGGGTCATGCACTCACGGCCGTAGCCGGAGGGTTCTCTTTAAAAGAGATAGGGTTAAACCCTTGATTTCAACTTAAAAGAAAACAACTCGAAAAACCCTGGAGGACAGCAAAAGAACTGCAACAACCAATCCTGTACATATCGCTTAAGGGTTTCACACATTGTGATAAGCCGTGGAAGGACCAAGGCTTACCCGGGATTTGGAGCCGTAACAATTAACTCTGGTGAACATGAAGAAGAGAACCAGGTTCACCTGCAAAAGGAAAATGTTGCACAGAGTTATAGTATCAGCCTTTAAAAGTAAAAGAATTATGTTAACTGGTATAAATTATTATTTAAGAAAGAAAAACAAAGAATAGCTTCTTACCTGATAATAAACCCTCGTAGCGAAGTTACAACTTCTTCCAGCGATTTGACAGAGTGGGTAAAAACCCGGCAGAGTGTAACAATCTCTCTTACAGCCAGTTGCTTGAACCAGCCACGCCACAATGAAGGAATAATAACGCTGGAGGATACAGAAAATGAAGGGACTGTCACCAACCGAAATCAGTTAAACAATGGTGATGAGCAAAAGCAAACAACTCGGTGGTAAGCACCCCTTTACAACCTCACAATGCAAGGAGCAGAGCTCACGAGGAGCTGAAGCAATAATGGGAGAAAACGCAGTCAAATTTCCAGTGGTTTGGACCGAAGAGCTAGCAGAGCGGCCGAGGGCCCGAGGGCGGAGAAAATAATAAGCTAGGGTTCAGTCAACACATATATCGATGGAGAGTGGCTGATAAACGACCACGTATCATTTTAATAATTGGCATCATATGGCTTATGCTCTAAAGTCCACGACCGATAATTGGTGACATACAAAATCATCGCTGGAAGGTTCCAAAGGAGGTCTCACTCCATAGTTTAAACCTACATCATATCATGAGCCACATACATTAGTCCATTATTTTTATATTACATGCTACGTGTAGTTTAATCTCTCGCATTTTGTTTATATATATAGCATGTTATATATGTTTATATTGCATGCTACGTATAATTAAATCTTTAACATTTTGTTTATAAATATATCGTGTTATATATTGTTTAATTTTATTGCATGCTACATTAGTGTTATACACAACCTTGTAGCGCTAACATAGCATTTCCTTAGGATAACAAGAGACTATGGTATAGTAGGTATGAATATAGTTAGTTGTAATAGTTTACAACTTTAATGCTATCTAATTGTTTATTTTCTTTTAAGGATAAGTAGTATTCATATCTACTCTTTAGAGCTTATGCAATCATGGATATTTCCCTTATGTTAAGAATAAATTGCTTGGGTAGATGCTAGTATAAAGTCTAGATACTTGGAAGATAAAGAGATAACTCCTTGATCTGTCATAAGGTTGTTGACAACTAATAGACTTGACACTCTCCAACCCATAATTGATAAGAAAATTCAAAGTAGGATAGATTAGAAAGTTTTGTTCTTTTCCTTGGTTATTAATCTAGTTTGGAGATGTCATAAGAGATCTATAAAAAATGAATATAGGATTGATTCCACAGTATAAGTTTCCAATCAATAATTCTTTTGGATTGTGTTAAATATTCTAATAGACTATAGACTGTTTAAACCACAAAAAGAATACTTGTTGGGAAACATAATTTATAGATGCTGCAATAAAAATAACCATGAATTGATGTAAATAATAGTTCCCAATAGTAGAAAGATAAATCAAATGTATTCTAATCCTAGAATGATATTATCATTAACTTTGCCAAAAAGGAGGTCAATCTGTGAAACTGTGAACTCTCTATTATGGTAACCGCCAAGTAAGAAACAATAGATACATTCTTCAGGAGGGACATATAAGAGTTATCGTACGTGTAAAATTTATTAAGTCTATGACATTTGAAGGAGTAATCCTTTTCTATTTTATCTATAGGTAAAAATACAATTCCTTTTGTTTTAAAGTCTCAAAGGAAAATTCCAGTGGTAATAGAAATAGTACATGGAGAAGCATGGCATTTCTATCTAGCATAAATAAGCTTTACCAAAACATTTATATGCAGAAAACTGAACTGTAACTTCAAAGACTTGTTAGCATCGAACCATACTTTTACCTGTATATCTGTAATAGAAGAAAACGGCTGCGTTAGCTCGAAAGCTAAGTAAGCCCAGCCCTTATGACAAATCACCTTATTGTCGCAAACAGAAAAATAATCAGTACCTGAAAAGAAAAATGCTTTTCAAATTACAGAGTATTTAAATCACTAATCAGTTACATTTTTAATAGCATAAACAAATCAACCAGTAATAACTGCTTTAGAATGTGATTAGTTGTTATTTTAAAAGTTTTAAATTTTTTTGAAATTTTGGGGTTATGACAATAATGGAGCGTTAAGTTGAAAGAGATGAAAATTATGTTTGTTTGGTTTTATTGAAAATTATGTTTGTATTGGTTTTATTACAGTTGCTCCACCTGAAAC
>LPNX010218686.1:14209-26981 GCA_001517045.1 Pseudotsuga menziesii
GCAATAGATACACACCCATTTGATGGTGTGTACAAGGTAGAGATAGTGGTTGAGAAAAAGGTTTGCAGAAAGAGAAACAAAAAGGGTCAAAAAATAAATCGCCGCCGCATTGACATCTTGAAATTAGAGGAAGTTGATATACTTGTTTATGATTTCAATTTGACAAAGAAAGACACTCTCCGCTCCAAGACTATAGAGATTATCAAGAGGTTGCTACCACAGCCAGAAGTTGCAAGATGGGAGTCTGTTAAACCAATCCGTATATCCAGACGGAATATGACATCTGAAATGATGGGCATAGATGTAGACTCAGATGGTGCACCCATTGATAATAGAGAAGAGTATGGGTCATCTACATCTTCATCAAGTCCTTCATCTGCATAAAATGTAGATTCTGATGAGGTGTCAAAATCCATGGATGAATTTGAAGAAGCAGTGTAGATGCTTTTTATTAGTATGATTTTTTTAATTGAAACTCTACAGGATTTTTTGATGATGGGGTGTCATAATCCATGGATGAATTTGAAGAGGCAGTTAGATGCTTTTTACTAGTATGATTTTTGTAATTGAAACTCTAGAGGAGTTTTTGAATATTTATATGAACCATTTGTTCTTGTATGGTCTAATATATTATCTCATTATGAATCACATCATAATTTCTTTGTTTCTATATGGTTATAATGGTGAAATTATTAGAGAAATTTGTTTTTTCTTTAATATGCAATTTTCCAGAAAGTTGTAATTTATCTCTTCAAGAATTTTTCTTTTTTTCCAATTTAAGGTTGATTTTAAAGTTTTGTTAAACAACAATATGGGATGTTTAGTCCATGGCTCTATTTTTTACCCTAAAAACAAAAACGTGTATACTGGTATCAACACTTTTCTATTTGGGGGGTGTTTTTGGTGTTTTTTTTGCAAAAATCATCGTTTTTATGGGTAGAGTTCTCGTTCATAGTATATAGTTCTCGTTTCATAGTATAAGTGGTTTAGACCGTCATTGCATGTGTGAGTGCATACTATAAAGTGTTTATTACGATCACCAATTCTTAAGATCGAGGTCACTTCATCAGTTACTACATGGCCCAAGTACTGTATTTTATCCTTAAAGAAATTGCACTTACTAAATTTACCATAATGATGATGTTCTCACAACTCTTGTAGAACAATTTTTAAGTGCTCCTCGTGTTCTTCTTTAGAGTTAGAATAAATTAGAATGTCATCAACAAATACCACCATGATTTTATCAAGGTATTTATGCAATACATTATTTATTAAGCACATGAAGATAGACGAGGAATTAGAAATCCCAAATGGCATAACAACAAACTCATAGTGACCATATCTGGTCCTAAAAGATGTTTTAAATATGCCTTCATCTTTTATTTTCGGACCTGGTGATAACCAGATCATAAATTAATCTTTGAAAATATAGTTGTTCCACTTAGCTGATCAAACAGATTATCTATGCGAGGAAATCCATATCTGTTTTTAATGGTCATTTTATTAAGTTGACGGTAATCAATGCATAAGTGTAGAGAACTGTCCTTCTTTTTAACGAAAATAACAGGTGCTCCCCAAGGATACATGATGGGTCTTATATAATTCTTATCAATAAGTTCTTTTAACTGTTATTTTAATTCATTTAATTCCAATATATTCATTCGATCAGAGGATTTTGAGCTGGGCACTTCACTAGGTACCAACTCAATAGTGAAGTCTAACTCCCTCTTTGGAGGCAGTCCCAAAATTTCTTCCGGAAATACATCTGAATACTCCCTCGAGATTGGAATATCTTGCACTTTTAGATTATCTTTGTTATCAGTATGTTCTTCGTTAATTATAGTTACAACAAAGGTTTTGCAACCCTTTTGAACAACTCTCTTTCATTTCAAAGCAGACATTGGTCTGATAGCTGTTTTCCTACAGATTCCTGTTACGGTTACTATTTCTCCTTCATTATTTATGCAAGTAAAAGTTTTATCAAAACAGTTCAGAACTACTCTATGCTATTCTAACCAATCTATACCAATTAACATGTCATAAGAGCCTAGAGGGAGTACATTAAGCTTCACATAGTTTTCAAACAGATCCATATTTACAGTACAATATTTTACAAAACTAATCATTTTTCTTTTTGCTCCAGTAGCTATCTAATCTAATCATGACTTTGCAAACTTTTCTATTGATAACTTTCATTTTTGTACTAAATCAAGAGAAATATAACTTAGTCTATCCCCTGGGTCAATTAAGATAGATATAGGTGTTTGATTTAGCTTACCTTCTACTTCCACCATGGAATTTTGATAATCCCATTGCTTATTTTCTAGAGCTGCGTTGATCCTGGGCCGTGTCCTTGCTAAATCATGAACAATCATCTCTTCCTGCACCGTATGTATGTTGGTGACACCCTTCTTTCCATTAGGGAAAACTGATGCATAATGAGGCCCATTACACTCCCAACATTTTACTGGTTCTTTACATTCATTATTCTTAGTGTAATTACTGTGATTATTAGCAGGTTCTTTATTTCTAGGGACATTAGGGTTTAAATGTGAATTACCTTTATTTCTTTGGAAATTCTTATCAGGAAAATTTCCTGTTTTATTATTCCTAAATTGCAGTTAGGTACGAAACCATTCTTCTTTTGTTCAAAATTATTAGAACTTTTAGCCTTCCAGTTTGACATACTTTCCTTTTTGCGGTTCTGCTCATAGCAAAAATTTGCCTTTCGCATAGCCTTCTCTAAGTTTTTTGGATTATCATATTCAATTCTGTCTTTTATGTGAAAAGGTAAACAACTTATAAACCGTTGTACCTTAGGATTCTCATACATAATATAAGGCACGTAACATAGCAGACTTAAAAATTTAATGTTTAATTATTTCATGTTCATTGTTCCCAACTTCATTTCATAAAATTCCTTAGTTCACTCTTCGTAGTATTGATATGACAATAACTTATTTTTAAAGTAATTCTTAAAGGTACTACATTTAATGTTCTTTTCCCTAATACCTTTTACTTGTTTTATATCCTACCACCAAATATCTGCCTTCCCGGTTAAGTTGTAAATGGCCATTCTTGCTTTTAGCTGATTAGAGTAACTCTAGATTTGAAAATACTTCTTCATTCCAAAAATCCATGATTCAACTTCTTCTCCTTTCTCAGTTTCACCATTAAAAGTTTCTGGTTTTATTTTCTTAAATTCTCCTGAAATCTATTCATAAGGCTTAAATTTTCTTTTTCTTGAATGATAATTATCTTCACTACTATCACTCATGTACTGACAATTCTTCCTATGTGAGCTACCATAAATTTCAAAGGATGAACTACTTTCGATTTTTCACTGTTTAGACTTTTTACTTTTGTGTTGATAAGACATATCTTTAGATCCTGTTTGTTTATCATTTTCTTCATTATAGAATTTTTCCAGCAGTATCTGGTTCAGCTCCTCTTAAGCTCTCAGAATTTTTTCATTTTCCTTTTTAACTCTTTCTATCTCAGTTCTTAATTCTTTAACAGTTTGTAATAATTCTGAAGAATTGTTAGTTATTTCTGCCTAAACTGGTTCTCTTCTATAGTTTGTTATTTAAACAGGGACTCTTCACCTACATATTCCTCGAGTCTTTCCATACCTGCAGTTTAACTCAGAAAATTTTTCTGGAAATAACATTTCAGAAAGAAAAATAATGATCAGTATGCATGCATTCATTTTATTGTTTCTCTATGCAGGTTGAGCCACATTCAGGCCTAGTGTCTGAACCTGGCTCTGATACCACATGTAATAATCCAAAAATTCGTAAAAATTTAAAGTTTTTCCTATGACATTAAATGTTTTCAATCATCACTACTAGGTAAAATTTTACTATTAATGGTTAACAGAATCAGGCTTAACTAGAACTAATCCTTTTTTTAATTTCTAGATATGGATACTTAATTATTTGCTTTCATAAATCATTGTTAAGGATTTGATTTAGCAGGTTCTGGTTCGGAAAAACATGAATTGAAACATCTGTTTAATTACTAAGTGCTAAATTTTGTTCTACTATTTGTGAAAAAAATATGAAAGAACTTCAGTTGAGTTTGAGGCTTACTTATGATTTTAGCTAATGCAGCGAAGTGACGCTTCTTTTACAATTCTGATACAGGTAAGACGTTTTCTAACTAGTTTTTGGGTCGAGATTATTATCTCAAATAGAGTAAAATATAATGCTAGTAAATTTGTTTGTTTTATGGCTTTTATCGAATAAATGATGTATCCTTGATCTGTATATTTATGTTTTTATTAATTTTATGATAAACATACATGTTTGTAAAACTAAACATAATCCAGTTGTTCTTCCACTTCGCTTCAACTATACTTGTTCATCTAACTTTTATCTATCTATTATTAGTTTAGGTCCTGTATGTAATTCTAATGAAAGTTAATTTGTATAACACATCATTTAATACCTTATTAATTGATACCATGGTAATTCATAGATGATTGTCTCAACAATATTTGAATGTTATGTAAACCTAGAAAGAACTAAATCTAGGTATAGTCATAAGATATAATAGTTGATATTCATACATAGAACTAAAGATGTCATGCCAAAAACAAACTTATAATTGCTTAAGTATTTACCAGGTAGAATTATAATATTATGAACATTACATCGATAATCAATAGTGTTACTGTTTGTGTAAGGAATGAAAGATCATTTACTATAAAATCTATTCAACCTAGCCTTCGCATAAACTTTATATCACAAGGAGATATTAAAATAATTACTATCCTATATCTAAACTAAGTATTAACACTTATACTAAGAATTAAACTATGAATTATTTATATACTTGAAAGCTAATTCACATAAGTGTTTTTATCCAATATATTGTCATAGTTTTCTTACAAGGGCTTTTACAATTTCTATAGTTCATCACCGGGTGTTATTTATTATGCTAACAAGGTTAAGAAAATATATGCATAAGTTTTTGCCCATTTACATGGTTTATGAAATATAAACACAAACCCTAGTTTAAGCAAAGATTACCTCCAATATCATTTCATTTTAAAAATTATAACATGCATATTATAATTATGAGATATTATTGTATTGATGAAAGGGTTATAACCAAGTTTTTATGTAAATGATTTTTTTTTATTTGATAGGTTGCACCAACACTCTACCGAAACTATAGAGTCGACTCACAACTCCAAAACATATTAAAATCCACGTGTTCGATGCTTATTGGTTAGGTTTTGTTGACTTTGGAGGTTTACTATAAAAATCTCCTAAACCCTAAAGAATTGCATTTACCTATATTTTTATCACTGCTATGGAGTGGGAGAGCTGCAGGCTCATGGCCGCATGGCTTTAGAGTCACTCCTTTAACTTTGTATAGGCCTTCGTTGCCATTTCATTTTTCTGCTCCGTGTGAGGTTTAGGTAGCCACTGCTTTTCTCTGTGTGTGAGATCGTTTGACCATTGCTGTGAATCTAGGTGTGAGGTTGTTGTTACCAAATATTTCACCTTATAAGTGAGGTCTTGTTCCCATTCCTTATCTCTGTCGGTGTGTGGTATTTGTCACCATTACTAAGCCTCTGCATGGGATTTCCTTCGGCACTGGTGCAGTGGTGAAAGTCTTTAGTGTGGGATCGGTTTCTGGTTTACCTTGGCATGGCCTTGGAGTTTGATTTGGACTTTCTCGTTGGGGTTTTCTTGACAGATCTTCCTTCGGTTTCTTGGCGTACCCTATTTTCTAGCTAGGGTCTCTTCATGTCACCCAATACAGGGATGAGGTCACACTATTTAGGTAAGAATAACTCTTCTATACTATTCACATGTTATTATCTTTTTTAATTGCAAGAGTTTAACATTCAGTGGGTTTTTTGATTGTGCAGGATTTTGAATTGGTTGCTATGTGCTGAAAGGAAAAAACCAAAAAGGGCTCCACGTTGGCGTTCATCCTGCTAATACTTGGTCCTACCTGAGGTCCTTCTACGATGGTTGTATGGATTTTGGTAATTGCAATTCCACCAAGATACAACTCCATTTTTGGTTATCAAATATCTCGAATGTTTAGGAAGGCTATGTGGTCGAGAGTGTAATGTGTTGCTCAGAATATTTTGGAGCCCTAGCACTCGTAGCGTGATGAAATACTTTGGGGCCTTCGTGCCCGTGACTTGATTTTCAGAGATTATAATTTGGACAAGATTTAAAGTCGAGACCTCTGTTGTTAAAAGGCCATTAAGCCATTTAGGGTTTTGAAACTGTTGGTATTTGGAATAACCTTTAAAGCTTATTGTTTTACATATTGTATAATCGCGAATATATATACTGGCTATGAGATTTATCTATTTTGGTTATTTTCTATTTCTTATTTAAATTTTAAATTAAAATAAATTTCTTTTATTAAGTCTATAATTTTTTTATTTCAATTTGTAGAGGGAAAGTCCAAATTGTTGGTTTTAAAGTAACATTTAAAACTTGTTCTCTATATATCAAACAATTATTCAGAAAATAAGTAAAAGAACATTTTTATTAAAAGAACCTACATTTTTACTGTATCGTCGGGTCGGAATGTTTTAAAAAGTCTTTACTTAAGTTGTATTGGTTTATATTTATCAAACATTTTTAATATTGTTCTTGTGAAAAGCTTATTTAAATCAGTGTATTATAAATTACACAATTGTGCTTTTATAAATATAGAATGTATGCTTTAACTAATTTTGGGTGAAACTGTATAATTCCTCTTCTTAACACCCAAAAATGGTTAACTACCTCATCTACCCCACTACATGGCTCATTTGTCCATCTTCCTACCATATTTCCCTGAAAATCCCACTAAAAAGCCTCCAAAAGGCCTAAAATGCCTCTAAAAGGCCATAAAACCATCTAAAAAGCCTCCAAAAGGCCAAAAACCCCCTTTTTCCTCCAAAAATGTCCAAAATTCCTCTAAAAATAGCAAAATCCCCAAAAGGGAAGGAAAAATATAAAATAATGAGGAAAAGGAGGAAAAACCCTAAACAAGCTTCCCTAAACCATATGGTTTCCAAAACCATGGGCCAGCACTCCACCACTAAAAAACTATAAATAAGTGGTGGAGACCCCTCATTTCACATCCACAGTCATAAGCATCCTGCCTCTGCCAAAATTATTCTCGAAACCCTAGCTTACCATCAAGCTACTTTCACCATTGAGAACTCTTTTGCCCCATTTTCCACCACCGCAAAAGGAAAAGAAGCAGCTTGGAGCTCGAAGCCACCGACATCGGACCAGCGCAACGGACTCCACCAACCTCCTCATCGGAGGTAATATCAATAAAATCACCATTATACATTTCTTTATTGTTTTTGCTTCATGTCATTTACTTTCTACTGCTTTAGCTTAGTTTTTGTTTCGGTTTATTTTTGTTTACATCATTGAACTGCTACTAAGGATTCCAGATTCCTTAGTAGGTGCTCATGAGCACAGGCTAGGGTGAAAACCCTAGCTACAGTTTTGGCGACTCCGCTGTCTTTTTTAAGTTATTTTTTTGTACTGTACTTTCGGCTGTCGTTTTCGGCCGCCGGAAACCGCGTTTTTTCCTTCCGCAGTCGTGGCCCGACCGCGCATTTCAGGCCCTAACCCACGACCAGCACGCCGCTGTCAGCATTTTGTCCTGTGCCCCGACCGCGTTTTTTCTGCCCACAGTCGCGATCCGACCGCGCCTGTTCATTACACAGGCGCGCTCTGACCACCGTTGTCAGCCCGAAACCCGCGACCTAGACCGTGCCTGTTTCCTTCCAACCCACGATCTGCGCGCGACTGTTGCCTTCCAACCCGCGGTCCGACCGCGCGCGTCCACCCCATACCCGCGGTTCGTGAACTGTTTTTTGACCTTATTTCCGCGCCGAAACCCAGCCTCTTTGCCTCCATTTTTCCTGCACTTGCACAGCCACCTGTACCACTTGCAGACCTGCAGCCATTTCTGTTCCTTGTTTCCAGCATTATTTAAATTTTTAGCATTGTCAAAAAAAAACAAAAAAAATTTGCATGGTAAAAGTTTTTACAGTTTTTCATACATTGTTACTGTCATTGAGCAACTATTTTGGATTCATAACCTCACATGCACACAATCTATCCCCTAATTCAAAGTGAGACTTAAAATTTACTTAACTCAACCAACACTATAACCTCATTTGAGGAACACAAAAGAATCTTGTAGTTAGGTAGGATCGGGGGGATAGGCTTCAAATAACACCCCTCGGTTATTTACACGTGAGACATAGTTGTTGTCCTTTAGGGAACCAAAATCCCTTAGTATTTTTTGACACGGTCACCACCAGTTTGTCAGAGGGCCTCTCCCTTAGGAGGGTTGAAGTCGTGAGATTGGTTCCGGAGGTCTGAGTGGAATACCGAAATCCATTCAGTAACTGAAGGGCTACCTTTCGTAGTTCTCGGAATATCCCTGTATAGGGAATATTGCGGTTAAAGGACCAAGCGGCAGATTCACCTTTCTGGACGTGTCATGAACGGGGTATCTTAGTTGCCATACTTCTAGGTTTGCGTACCCGGTGTCCCTCCTGGTAGGGGGATACTTGAGCCATTTGACTTTCCTATTTATATTGTCTGACTTGGATTTCATCACCTTGCAGAGGATATACTTAGTTGAGTCATAATACCATTAGCTAGGTGTTTGCATGCTCCCTTACCTCCTCTTGGTCTAGTGAGTCCACCGATTTTTCTTTTTTAGGAAACCGACTGCTTATTGGTATTCTGACCACTTTGTTGACACTCCGCCTATTGTAGCACGCAGTTACAGTAGGTGTTTTGAGTTGCTTTTTGGCCTGAGTGCCTTATTTTTTCGAGCTCTCCTTCTGCACACACAGTTGCATTAGGATTTTTGAGTTGTTTTTTCGACACCACAACCCACATATTTGAAAACCACTTGTCACCATTGACTCTCCGAGACATTCTCGTCGCCTCAGAGGTGAGCCCCCACAGCACGGTTCACTTGACACCACCCGTCGTCACCGTCGATCTCGAGCCTTGTCACTCGACTCCACTCGTGAGCGGCATAGGACTCCGTCACCAGATTCCGAGAACAATCTTTACACTACCCCCACTAGCCCCATGGCTGGCGTGAATCCCAACCCCTCCACTATAGGGACCACCGGTGGTCCATCAGCCACTATACCAGTTACTACACCAATCATGGGTATGCCCTCCACAGGAGGCCCGTCTACCATTCCCCTCACCGTACCTATTCCTACGGCAGGAATACCCATACCTGCTCCATTAGTAACTCATACCACTGTAGTTCCTCCACTTGGGGGTAACATCCCTCACATCACCCCTCCACCTGGGGGCATGGGCCCCAACGTGGTCCAACCCACTACTGCGTCACACCCTCCATCCAATTTTCCTTATATGGATAGCCTCAACCTACCTGACCTAGCCCGGTTAACCAACGACCCCATCCGGCACAACCCCATGTGGCCCCCCATGCCTACCAAACTCCCCTCCGACATCCCTAAGTTTGAGGGCAAAGCAGGTGAAAACCCCCAGAATCATATCATGTCTTTCCATCTATGGTGCTCCTCCAATTCCATAGTAGATGACTCCATCCGCCTCCATTTATTACAGCGCACTTTCACTGGCTCAGCTGCCAAATGGTATATCGAACAACCTCACGGAACCCACACCACCTTTACGTCCCTGGCCTCGACCTTCCTCCAGTTTTTCCAGTTGCCTGTTCGCTATGACGCAGGCGTCGAAATCCTTCTCTCATGCAGACAGAAAACGGCTACCCACATCACCGACCACATCCATGAATGGCGGCGACGCCGTAGCCTATGCAAAATCAAGCTAGATGACCGGATCTTCCTATATTGGTTCCTTAAGTCCCTCCTTCCGCTCATTGCTAAGGATGTGGCAGCCGAAAGACCCCAATCGGAGGAAGAAGCTATCCTTAAAGCCCAGCAATTTGATCTCATTTATGCCCAGTCGGGTTATCTTTACACCATCATCCCGGACGCCCCTCGAGGCGATTCCTCACATCACAATGCGCTGGGGGCATCCCACGCTGCCGATGGCATCATTGGCCGTCTCTCTTCATAGCCTCATCCCTTTTCCCTTGCCCGTCCTACTCCTGGACCTGAACTTTCGAGGGCTACATCACAGCCCGGAGCAACCAACCCGTATGCTCACATGCCCCATCAACACCATACCCACGGACCTTCATGTCCACCTCAGTGTTTTGGCAATATGCCTTCCCCGGTCGCACATCAGCCATACTATCACCAGCAGGCTGCACCATCTCTTGCGCCGTCGCAATCCCAACCTCATTATTATCAGCCACAGCCAGCCCCTGCGGCAACCCCACAACCCGCTCCACAGCACTATCAACAACCCCCTCAAGTAGCCGCGCCAGTGCAGCTTCCACCCCCATACTATCCACCGCAGCTTGCTCCCGCACCTGCACAAACTCAAAACCCACCTACTACCCAAGGGCAGGTTTACGCCCAAGAAAACCCACCGCAAAACCAGAATAACCAACGCAACCAGAGCCAACAAAACCGCGGCAGGGGCCGAAAATGTGGGAACAACCAGCAGCCCGAGCAAGCTGGCCAACACCCTAATCCCCCTGCTACTGAGAACGCAGCCCCCACCAACCAAAACCCCAATCGCCCGCGCAAGCAGGCTAAAAACCCCAACCTCCGAACCAACTTCCCTTGTTTCGTTTGCGGGGTCTACGACCACTACACGCACTTTTGTCCACATATGGAGCGAGTTCAACAACTTTTGGCTGCTGATAAGCTACGCCAAGGACAGGCGGCTCCTCAAGAACCACCCAATCCCCCACAACCTCAGCAGCCACCTTTGGTCTTACAAAACCCCTTTCCAAACCAAGGCTTAGTGAACACTGAACCATTAGCTCCCCCTCAAGCTCCTGCGCCTAT
The DNA here is from genome assembly GCA_001517045.1 of Pseudotsuga menziesii. Classification (NCBI taxonomy): domain Eukaryota; kingdom Viridiplantae; phylum Streptophyta; class Pinopsida; order Pinales; family Pinaceae; genus Pseudotsuga; species Pseudotsuga menziesii. Next base: position 25,137 of record LPNX010218686.1, read on the forward strand.
CCAACAAATCACTTACGCCGCTCCTGATCAACCCTCGTCTGACTCAGGTACCCACCATCTGTTGATGATGTCCTCCGATGAGGTCAATCTCCAGACCCGGCGGAACCAATATGGCTCTACCCCGGAAGCACCACCCGCCAATAACCCCACTAATGCTCATCCCACCGATCAGCCGTTACGTATACCTCCACCTCCACTAGATGGAGCTCCCAAAGCACCCCGTTTCCCACTTCGCCGTATCAATAACAACCCCAATGCGCGGGCTGCGTCAAACTACAACATCGTAGACGACTTAGCCCAATCTCCCGCAGCCATGTCTGCATTAGAAGTATTAAGAAATTGCCCTTCATAGCGTAAGACTTTACTCTCAGCCATTGGGGCTATCGATCCACATGATTCGCAGTTAATGGCATATGATTTGGACCAATCCGAACCCCGCTTGCCATCCAACTTATCATTCCAAGTTACTGTCTCCATTTGGAATTTCGTAGTCCATCGCTGCATTATTGATGAAGGTGCCTCCACATGTGTCATGCCCATCTCCATCTGGAAAAAAATGGGATCCCCCCCTCTCCAACCGTCCTCCACTGCGTTGCGAGCCTACGACGGCCGTTCAGCTCAGCCACGAGGCCTGTTAACCAATGTCCCTGTCCACCTAGCTGGTAAAACGGTCCTGATAAATATCGAGGTTATCAATGCCCAACTTGAATACAACCTTTTACTTGGCCGCAGCTACATGTATGCTATGCGGGCAGTTGCTTCTACCGTCTTTCGCATCATGATGTTCCCTCATGAGGGACGCGTGGTCAAAGTTGACCAACTCACATACTATGATCCCAAGGCCACCGCGACACCCGAAAATGTCCTCCCCATGATTGAACACACTATCTCGGGTGACCCCAACACAGTCGTTTCTTCTATAGGGCCCATGCTCCCCATAGTTGAACAACTTATTCGGAATGCCCCCACCTCCTTGGTTTCTTCTGTGGGACCCGGAGTTTACTCAGACATACCGATGACCTCCACTTTTCCATCACTCCCTCCACCGTCATCTACTACTGAGTTGGCTGACCTATTGACTCTGTCCCACCACACGAGAACCCCTAGTAATAAACCACCGTTGTTGCCTCAATCCCCTTTGGTACCTAGCCACATTGGCGCCACACCCATACATACCATACCTTTCCTCTTCCCTCCCTTAGGAGTGGTTAGCACCCCAGTCATGGCTACCCTTAGCCTCCCGGGTTTAACCTTAGGATTACCCGTTTGGTATCTTTCACCTCCAGTTCGCCCGTCGACACCAGATGTCGTCCTGCAACCAGTCCAACCCATAGCCACTACTAGTCGACCACCTCCCGGTGTCACTACTCCGTCAACCTCCACGAAACCACCTCCCGGTGTCGCTACCCCGTCAACCCCCACGAAACCATCCCCTATTGTTACCAAACCCACGGGGGGCAGAGGCCCCCAACCTTACACTGCTGTCCCACCCCCTAAGACAGTCCAAAACCCCCCTGTATTCCGTGCCCCTCCTAAATGTGCGCTCTGCGATGAGTTGGGCCATGCGACTCACCTATGTCCTCATTTACCAGCGTTAAAGGAATACATGAAAACGCTCGACGATGACCCCACCATCCCGGTGGTCCATCTAGAGTCAACCCCTACGCCTCACGACAAGTCCCTATTGTAGCTAGGGTTTTCACCCTAGCTTGTGCTGATGAGCACCTACTAAGGAATCTGGAATCTTTAGTAGCAGTTCGATTAAACAAAAAGTAAACTGGAAAGTAAAAACTAAGCTAAAGCAGAAAAAGTAAATGACAGGAAGTAAAAGACAGTAATGAAATA
>LPNX010218692.1:3020-15848 GCA_001517045.1 Pseudotsuga menziesii
AAGCCCATACTGTTGTAGCTTACTCAGCATTAATTTGAGAGGACATTGTAGACAAGGGTTTGATTTCTTCGTTTAGATATAATACATTTCACCCAATAAGGCACACCGTTTGATTCCGCAAATAAACCTCTTGCACAAGCTTAAAACTTTATCAGAGCAGCTTTATACAATGACTCTCATACTCCAAGGGTATACTCCATAAACCAAACCTTATGACAGCAATGAAAACAATGAAAAGGGGACTGACATTAATTGATATTCTGACCTGATATTTGGAATTACACACCCAGTGGGAAAGTTGCACAGTAGGATAGACATACGATTTGGCTGCCTGGGAGAGTTGGCAATTGCTGTAGGTGAAGTGGAACGCCCAACTTGTAAGTAAATGCCTCTCACAATGGTTATCTTCAGCATATAATTACTTGGAACAGCAATACCATATGTAGAATCACTCAGAAAGAACATCCCTCTTGCAAGATTAAACAAGTCTGGAGATGGAGACTGATGCGCCCTTCCACAGACAAATGTATCACCCAGAAATGAGAATGACCAGCAAAAAGATAGACAATGGATTCAATAGTGATAAACTCGTCCTTCAGCATGAACTCAACTTTAAACAACATATGAGATCTATTCTCAATGAACAATTCAGTTCAGACTTGCAGGCTCTTCATTTCTTGCTACAAACTATATAACCACGAAAAGAAAGTCATGCCCATTCACGTGCTCTTAATCCGGCTGATTTCTCCTCAGCGTTCTCTTCAGTGATTAATGATCTGCAAGTACCAGCGATTTTAAATTGTTCAAGCACCCTAAATGAAGAACTCGGACTGTTTGTTTTCTGTAGGATTAAAAATTTTACAGCCAGCGAACTGCTCCCCACGGATCTCCAAAAACACTACTCCCACGAAAGATTTCCAAAAGTAACGAGCTGTCCATCTCCACGCTGATCTGAATCCTCCACCAAAAATTTCCACAGCAAAAAAAATAATACGACTCATGCAATAATAGGTTAAGAGCTTATTCCCTTTCTCAAAGAAAAATATAGGTATATTTTTATATGAGAAGGAAAAGGAACATTTCCTTATTTTAAGGAATATATATATTTTTTTTGTTTTTTTTTTATTAGACTTTTCCTTGTTTCACTGAGATATTTTTTATATTAAAATAAAAAGTTATTTTAAAACATTTATCTATTCAAATATTACATTTCCTTATTTTAAGGAATATATATATCTTCAAACTGAGCCTGAGAAATGATGCTGCTGCTTTGCGAAGTATGACATTTCCATCAATGCCCGAAACTTCCCTTAGAAACAGTCCATAAGGCAACAGAACTTTGGGTGACTGAATGATGAGGGGTCTGCTGATACTTTGTACCAAATCTACCTGGAATATCCCTATGAATGCCTTCTCTGCCAGACGCGATATTCCCTTTGATTTCTGTCCTCAAACCAGCAACTAAACCCACAACGAGTCAACAGTACTCTAATGTGCTGGTTCAGAACGCTGTTATACTGCTGTGAGGTCTTAGCTTTGAACATGCCCTGCTAAATTAATTAGGTACAGCAACCAGAATTCCTGTATTGTTCAGTCATCTACCATCTAGTATTTGATAGTTGTGTGGGCAGCTACAAGAACATGTACAAACCAGCCCTAAGGGACAACAATCTATGGCAATTCATGTCTTCATATGGGACCAAGATCCAATCCCTGCATGCTGGCTCATCGTGAATAAAATGATTTCACTCGAAGGGAGGCAAACTTCATCATGCCGATCATCCTATGCTTGTAATGCATCTGATTTGGACTTATTCGACGGTAGAGATAATTCTGTGCACGCAGCATATCTTGCAACAGCTCTTGCCGTAGACTTAGCTTAACGCCATACATACACCTAATTATTTAGTCATTCGTTTTCGAAACTTTATTCACTCTGGTTATGTTAGGTTAAGGTCACACATACATCCAAGGGCATCTTCATCAAGCAGGAGGCATCATGGGCTTCTCAACATCTAACAGGGCTTTAGCTGGGGCTTCAACAATGGTAACATTAATGACATCAAGACCATGTTGGCATCAATGACAATTTCATCAACAATCTCCCCCTTTGTCATTGACGACAACAACTCATGCTCCCCCTATGAGCATGCTCCCCTTTTGTCTTCATCTCTCCCCCTTTGGCATCAATGGCAAAGGGTGCCCACATACCTGTCTCTGAAATCTCTGATCATTGTTGACTGCTCCCCCTGTCAATCTGCACGATCCTAGGACCTGTCTCTATGCCTGGAGAAACCATCCTATCTCCTTTGAGTTCATTCTCCAGCCTCATGAACTCAAGGTGTGTTAAGGTCTTTGAGAGACCTTACACTTGGCTTGCCATATGGCAGCCATCCTCCCTGCTCTGATCAGCTTCTCCTATCTGCAACTGCTCGGTCTTCCTCGTCCATACCTGCTTCTTGACATCTGTTCTTTGAGCATCTGTTCCTTCATATTCCTTGCTGGTTTTCTTGGCTGAGCTATATGTTAGTCTTCTCATATCATTCCTACAGTTTTGTGCTTTGTGCCCAAATTTGTTGCATGACCAGCACCTAACTGAGCTGTTGGAACTTCCAATACTTCTTTGATCCACTTCATTTCTCCATGCCTGAGCATATCCCCGACTGTAGGCATTTGGCTTCTGTTCTTCAAATCTTCTTGCTGATATGTATGGAGTATTCCTTCTTGGTTGACTTCTATGACTGGCACATTCATGTGCTTTGTGTCCAAACCCACTGCAGGAGTAGCATCTGGCTGTGCGACATGTGGCAGCAACATGTCCGACTTGATTGCATGTCCAACATCTAACTGAGACATTGGGGCTTCCAGCCCTTCTTCTTTCATAGAACCTACAATCCATAGCCTTATGACCAAAGTTAGAACAACAATAACAATAACCATTAAGGCCACTTTCATACCTGGGTCTTGGAGCTGTTTCCTTTATGAAGTTGCTTTGATGAACAGACCTAACTCCTTGTTTCAACTTTGAACTTCCAAACTCCTTGTTGACATGCGCAGGTGCCTGGGGGGCAGCTTTGGACGTTGATGGACCTGCTTCTGGAGTCTTCAGAGACCAAGTGTCATCTTCAAGTTTTTCTTTGTTCTTCTTGTAACCAAGACCAATTTTGTCGAGAGGAGATCTTTAACACTCTAAGATCTTATCTAGGACAATTGAACTGTCCTGTAGCTTGACCAAGGCTTCGTTCTTCTTATCTTTCTTCCTGAGACCAACTACCTCCAATTCCAGCTTCTGGACTGTCTCCTCCTTTTCTTCTAGCTGTCTTTTCAAGATTTCTTCTGTCCTCTTGGCTTCCTCCAGCTGTGTCTTCAGATCATGATTGACCTCTCTAGTTTCTTCAAGGTCTTCAGTAGGCTTTTCTGATTCTTCCTTTTGACCGATCAATTCAGTCTTTAACTGTTCAACTTCAGCATCCTTGTCTTTCATTTGATCTCGCAATTCTTTGTCCTTGTCTTTAAGCTTTTGAAGCAACACTTTCATTGACATGGTCTTCTGCTGATATTCATTCAAGGAGTCCAAGATTTCCTTTTTGAACTTCGTGAATTCACTCTGGTTCAGATTTACTGTGTTTAGGAACCAATTGGCTCTAAGATCAATATTTAGCAATATGAGATGTATCTGATGTGCAGTCTTTGATAGCCTTTCATCATCTTCTGCAAGAACCTTCTCAATTTCATCACACAAGCTATCATTATAATCGCAAGAGTCCATACCTTTACTAGAGTCCTCTTCTTGTTTATCTTCTTCTTGATTTAGCTCTTCTGGGGGCTTGTCTTCTGATTTTTGATCTGTCTTTTCAGGTTCAGGTCTTGCCTTTTGATACTCACTCTCCAGCTTGAGCCATAGGTCTTTTGCCGAAGTGAACTCTCCTACACTTTCCTTCACTGAACTGGGAAGTCCATCCATGAGGAACTTCAAGGCTGTAGTGTTGTCCTTCTTCGCTTCCTTCTGTGCAGCTGGTTTTCCTTTCTTGTTTGATGGAGCGGGTGGATTGATGACAATTTCCCAAATCCCGAACTTCTTCAGATAAGCCTTCATTTTGCTCCTCCAACTAAAATAATCTGTAACATCAAGTACAAGTACATCATTGCTTGATGACTCTTTCTTTTCCTCCATTGTGTCTAAGGATCTCCTTCAAGCTTGCTAGGCTTGTTACGAAGGCCGGCTCTGATACCAATTGTAGACACTGAGAGGGGGGGTGAATCAGTGTAAAACAATTTTTACAACTTTTCTCAATTAGCTTGACACAGATAACTACCAATGCATCATTCCAATATTTTATCCATCATATCATAAACATCTTTCATATCATCATTCACATAGCATAAGCATTTAGATCATCAGAAACCATAACACAACTGAACACGACACAATATAATTTTGTAATCTTTTTATATTATTTGGGTTCGGCTACAACCGTTAGGCGAAATCAGCACCTGCTCAGCATCCAGGACCCTGCCTGGTTTCCTTAGACCCTGCTAAGAAAGGTTTGAGGTATCCTAACCTCAAAAGCAAGACAAGCTTGCTTTTACAATACAGTAAATTCATGTAACCAACAATAAATCTCTGACATATCAAAGCTGCTCATCTTCTCTGCTCATCCCATCAACTCTTCTGTACCACTGCTCACTGCTGCTCATGAATCTCTGCTCCTCTTCAGCTGGTCATCACTGCTGATCAATCTTTTCTGCTGGTCATCATCAATGCTGCATATCATCTCTGCTCAGCACACATCAACTCTGCTCAGCACACATCAACTCTGCTCTCCTGTAACATTGCTCATCATTCATCTACTGCTGCTCAACTCTGCTGCAATAGTCTCAATCTCTGCTCAAGCATCTGTGCATATCAACCAACAATCACAGCTCCTCAATACACTGCTGAATCATGGTTCCGTTGCCACATAAAATCATACCTCAAATGATCATCACGAGCTCTGTGATCAAGAATTCTGTTTGCAACATAGCATTTCTTTCATGCACAGATCCATAACAACCAAAACGCAACTTCAATTCATCAATATCAAAACCAGTAAAGGATTTACCCAGCGATCTCTGTCTCAGTGTTGAAGGAGCATTTGCATTCTGTAGACTTGTGATTTTAACCATACTTCAGACACACATGCCTGCGATAATTCAGATTGGAAATGACTGTTTACATACAGCAGTAATACGAGCTCCTCTGAGCACAAAATGCAGCTGAAATGACAAGTATAGATGCAAACTTGTTGAGAGTAATGTAAGTTTCCAAGTAGAGTTTCCACCAATCTTTTCCTTTTGATGATACTGAATGGTTTGTGGATTTTTCAAGTGTCTCCAACAAGATGTAAGTTTTGCTACAGCCTAAACTTCAAAAGCACCTTACTGCTTTATGACTGTGACTACACTATGATTTCAGGATTCCAATATGACTTGGTCTCAACTCCCTGTAGGTGACTGTTTACTTTCCTGAGATTAAACTGTCTGAAAAGAGCTTGAAACTATTTGATAGTGTTGGTCAAGAGCTTGCAAAGTAGTTACTTGACTACTGTCGGATTCTCCTTTATAAATCAGATCTAATTAAGCCCATACTGCTGTAGCTTACTCGGCATTAATTTGAGAGGACATTGTAGACAAGGGTTTGATTTCTTTGTTTAGATATAATACATTTCACCCAATAAGGCACACCGTTTGATTCCGCAAATAAACCTCTTGCACAAGCTTAAAATTTTATCAGAGCAGCTTTATACAATCGCTCTCATACTCCAAGAGTATACTCCATAAACCAAACCTTATGACAGCAATGAAAACAATGAAAAGGGGACTGACATTAATTGATATTCTGACCTGATATTTGGAATTACACACCCAGTGGGAAAGTTGCACAGTAGGATAGACATACGATTTGGCTGCCTGGGAGAGTTGGCAATTGCTGTAGGTGAGGTGGAACGCCCAGCTTGTAAGTAAATGCCTCTCACAATGGTTATCTTCAGCATATAATTACTTGGAACAGCAATACCATATGTAGAATCACTCAGAAAGAACATCCCTCTTGCAAGATTAAACAAGTCTGGAGATGGAGACTGATGCGCCCTTCCACAGACAAATGTATCACCCAGAAATGAGAATGACCAGCAAAAAGATAGACAATGGATTCAATAGTGATAAACTCGTCCTTCAGCATGAACTCAACTTTAAACAACATATGAGATCTATTCTCAATGAACAACCCAGTTCAGACTTGCAGGCTCTTCATTTCTTGCTACAAACTATATAACCACGAAAAGAAAGTCATGCCCATTCACGTGCTCTTAATCCGGCTGATTTCTCCTCAGCGTTCTCTTCAGCGATCAATGATCTGCAAGTACCAGCGATTTTAAATTGTTCAAGCACCCTAAATGAAGAACTCGGACTGTTTGTTTTCTGTAGGATTAAAAAATTTACAGCCAACGAACTGCTCCCCACAGATCTCCAAAAACACTGCTCCCACGAAAGATTTCCAAAAGTAACGAGCTGTCCATCTCCACACTGATCTGAATCCTCCACCAAAAATTTCCACGGCAAAAAAAATAATACGACTCATGCAATAATAGGTTAAGAGCTTATTCCCTTTCTCAAAGAAAAATATAGGTATATTTTTATATGAGAAGGAAAAGGAACATTTCCTTATTTTAAGGAATATATATTTTTTTTTTGTTTTTTGTTTTATTAGACTTTTCCTTGTTTCACTGAGATATTTTTTATATTAAAATAAAAAGTTATTTTAAAACATTTATCTATTCAAATATTACATTTCCTTATTTTAAGGAATATATATATCTTCAAACTGAGCCTGAGAAATGATGCTGCTGCTTTGCGAAGTATGACATTTCCATCAATGCCCGAAACTTCCCTTAGAAACAGTCCATAAGGCAACAGAACTTTGGGTGACTGAATGATGAGGGGTCTGCTGATACTTTGTACCAAATCTACCTGGAATATCCCTATGGATGCCTTCTCTGCCAGACGCGATATTCCCTTTGATTTCTGTCCTCAAACCAGCAACTAAACCCACAACGAGTCAACAGTACTCTAATGTGCTGGTTCAAAACGCTGTTATACTGCTATGAGGTCTTAGCTTTGAACATGCCCTGCTAAATTAATTAGGTACAGCAACCAGAATTCCTGTATTGTTCAGTCATCTACCATCTAGTATTTGATAGTTGTGTGGGCAGCTACAAGAACATGTACAAACCAGCCCTAAGGGACAACAATCTATGGCAATTCATGTCTTCATATGGGACCAAGATCCAATCCCTGCATGCTGGCTCATCGTGAATAAAATGATTTCACTCGAAGGGAGGCAAACTTCATCAAGCCGATCATCCTATGCTTGTAATGCATCTGATTTGGACTTATTCGGCGATAGAGATAATTCTGTGCACGCAGCATATCTTGCAGCAGCTCTTGCCGTAGACTTAGCTTAATGCCATACATACACCTAATTATTTAGTCATTCGTTTTCGAAACTTTATTCACTCTGGTTATGTTAGGTTAAGGTCACACATACATCCAAGGGCATCTTCATCAAGCAGGAGGCATCATGGGCTTCTCAACATCTACCATGGCTTTAGCTGGGGCTTCAACAATGGTAACATTAATGACATCAAGACCATGTTGGCATCAATGACAATTTCATCAACATGATCTTGGACTGAAAAATAAAATGTGAAGACTATAGCAGAAAAAAGAAAGTTGTTTTAACCAAGCTAAGTCCCCACTTCTCCTGCTTTTCATATCCAACTTGAAGTCCCTAAAGGGAGATGACAAGTGGACAGAGGATACACCGGATAGGTGGGTTGTATGGTTACCCCTTTAACAGAAAATTTTAAAATTACTGAAACTTGAAGGAAACTGTAACGAGCTAAAGCAATGCCTAACCGCACAGCAATCTCTGTGACAGAGATGGTGGTCTGTCACAGAGATAAAACTAGTTATCCTAGTTATCCTAACCTAAACAGAAAATAAAACTAGTTATCCTAACCTCACAACAATCTCTGTTACAGAGATGGTGGTCTGTAACAGAGACAGATGGGTAAACAGAAATAAAACTTGCAAATAAAAAACTAACTCTAAGCAACTACTTATACACAGATTTACAGCAGAGAATACCCCAAAGAGAACTTCTCATTTGGGGTTTAAAATCCTTTAGAAGAGAAGAGAAGAAGTGGTTTTTGGGGTCCCTTTTTTGACCAAATTTTTCTGGGTTTTTTCTAGGCAATTTAGGGCAGCATAACCCCCTCTTTCTGTGCATAAACCTGCAAAAAACCAGCAAGTTTGCTTGCTGGAAATTACTGCAGAAAACTAAAACAGAAAATTAGAATAAATTAGTGTAAAACCCAGAAAATTTACAGAAAAATCTGAACTTTAAAAAATGGAAAGACTGAAATTTTAATGGCTAAAAGTGAACGTTTTCAGGTTGAAAATGACATATAAACAACAGAATTAAAACCTTATACTAATATATAATGGATGAAGGCCCTAAAACAAGGGTTATATTCACTATACAGTGAATAAAACCCAGTTTCAGGATAGGAAAAGAAAAATGGCCGAAATGAAATTTTGAAAACAGAAACCCTTGGAGGAGCCCTTCTTACCCTGGAAAACCTGTAAATAAACTTATGAGAGAGCTGCAAAATATAAGCAAAAAGGTGAGTACCCAATAAATCTACCAAAATACTTTGATAAATCTTATTAAACACTCACAAATGGAAGCAGAAATACTTCTACTTACAAATCCCTCCACAAAATACTTTGTGAAGAGCTATCTAAGTTAATACAAATGCAAATCAAATAAGCACATATGCAAGTTACCTCACCAAAAGATGCATAAAATGTAGAATGACGACACAATATCCCTCCAAAGCTTTCTTCTATTATGGCCCAACTAGGGCAAGATTCAATACAAAAATAGCAAGAGGCTTGGGCCAAATGCTTGAGAGAAAATGAGAGGAGAATAGGGAAAGATTTCAGCAGCATAACAATAGCATGAGAGAAGTTCCTAAATGAGGGAGTGAGACCCTCATTATATAGTTGAGGAGCAACCCCAACCCCTTGAAAATCAATGGCCAAGATTAGATCTAGATCTAGATTAGATCTCCACCACTAGATCTAGGTTTGTTGACTTTACAAGCCATCCACCAATCATAAGCAAGGGTGCATTTTCAAATCAATGGTCAAAAAAATAGATCCATGTCACAATAAAGCTTAACCCTTAGATCTAGGGTTTCCATGACTTAAGTGGGGCTCCCTTTTGACTCAAATTTTAATTTTATTATTTTAATTTTTTATCCTTTTTTTTAATATTTTATTTAATATTTTATTTTTTATCTTTTATTTTTAAAATTTCTATCTTTTTATTCTTTTATTTTTTATCTTTTATTTTATCTTTTATTTTAAATCATTTTTTATCTTTTTATTTTTATTTTTATCTTTTATTTTTTATTTTTAATTAAGACAAGAGAGATGCCCCACTTAGGAGATCTTTAAACATTTATTTTGACCATGGGGGGTTTATTTAAATGAAATTTTGGCTATGCTTAGCCACCCCCCAAACTGAATTACCATGGCCTTATTTGATTTTTTCCTTCAAAATCAAATAATTTAATTTTTCACCCTAGAAAATTAAATTAATTTCCTGGGAAAAGAAAACCTTGTCTTAACTAAAATTGCTTTAACTTTCTAACCCCTTGTCAGAATGACATGAGACTTGAACCAATGGCTTAGGGGGTGTCAAGCATTTTCATTTGCATTCATAGCCCCTATTACAAAATGCCAATGTTCAATAAATTACATTATTACATCGAAGCTTAATTAATTAATCACCAAATGGTAAAGTTAATTAATTAAGAAAAAATCAAAATAGAAATTAAAATCCTAACGAAATTCCGCAAGACTACAAGATATGGCTAGCATAGTCATGGACAACAACTTGAAACCTTAGCCACCTCATGGGCTTGATTATCAGAACGCCAATTCACCACTTTGGAGGATTGGTGAGTGAAAAACCCAACCAATTAAAATTGTTAATTAACAAATATAACTGGAAGGGAAAAAAAACACTCGGTGAAGAGGACTTCCCTGATAATAAAGTCCATGGTGACATATTTAGAGGAATGACCCATGATGACATATAAAGTTACATTAATTATCCCACGCAGGGGAGCGGACATTTCGTGTACAAAAGGGGCATAATTGCCCTGCTGAATGAAAAATCCCCAGAATTTTTCCATGGTACAAACTGCACATAATGTACATCTTCAATGTACATGAGGTTGCCACCTAGTTGAAATAGGTGGGCAACAAGATCTATATTTTTTGGAAACATTGTCTTGTCTACAGGAGGGCGATTTCACTTGGGCGTTTTTGCAGGGGTTCCTCAACTCGCTTGGCTTGGCTTCGCTTGTACCAGGGGGTTTTCATTAGTATCATTGCAATTTATGATTTCATCTTGCTATTTTTCTGTAGCATTTGTTCTTTTCTCGTGACGCATCAAATCTAATATCGTTGACGTTTGTTGTGCAAGAGAGAGGCCGCATTGGCTTTCTTGGGCAAATCGTTTCACATAGAGGCTTCCTTCAAATCTTCTCAAACTGTTCGGCATGACATAGATCATCATCATCCAGGCATCTATAAGGTTTTCCAGGTAATATCTACAGGTTAGTTCTTCTTTTTCTAGATCTCAATCCATTGACATCTTCATTTTCATGTTAAAACCCTCAATATAAAAAATAAAAAATATCATAGATCAAACCGCTTGATCTCTTGGCAAACCATTTCTGGGTTTTGTAAATCGGGTCAAACCCTAAGTAGGTCTTTCTTCACGTTTTGCTTAAGTGACTCAATTGGGCCCAAATCCCAAGGCACTGCTCCTAAACCCTAGCACTACCCTTCATGTTGCCTCTTGCGATTTGATCTTTTCCTTGTGGCTCGGGTACTTTGATACTGTTATACCTTCATTCGAGTCTATCCCATGGTACTAGATAGCCCCAATCCTGTTCTTACCCTCCCTGGATTGGTCATGTTTCCCAAGGCAGTGGACATTGTCATCCTTTGCTAGTACCTTGATCCCGAATCTAGTAATAGGCTCATAGGTCACTTGTATTTCGAACTTGGATGAAATTTCACATCTCAAAAACCCCTGATCCAAGCCCTAATTCACCTTGTGACTTCATCCATGGATCTAGGGTTTACTTCACCTTACACCTTATGTCACGTCCCCATCCCTCAACCGACGAAGAGGACGCGACCAACACAACAACACAGCCGGGCAAGATGCCCAATGAACATAAACAGAATTCAAATGTTGGAATTAAGCATACACAGATGCATTTATCTTCAATCATACAGCGGAAGCACACATACTCATAAACCAGCATTCAACAAGATCATTATAGTTCAATTAACATCAATATAAATTGCAGAGATGAAGTATAGACAGCAGACTTATCTTTGATGAAGAATTCACCCGCAACCAGCTACGTCGCTGCAACGTTCCACCCAACCATAGGCCAGCTTGCTCATCAATCTCTCAGCAACGCTGCCACCCCCGAGCTGGGCATGATTCCTCCAAAATAAGGGTCAATTGCAGGCTTAGACATAGCCAAGGGGACACATAACAGCCAAACCAACACTGCTGGGTTTCACAGGCTTTCAACAGACAAGCCAAACCAGCACAGTCCGAAGACTATCCATTGCACTCAGGCAACCAATCAGTTGTCACAGCTTAAACAGGGAAAATGAATTCTTGAGTCATTCTTGGCCCTATCGTGGCCAAAATGACTCTCGCTCGAATTTACAATGGCCCCCAAACGTAACAGCAAATACATTCACAACGTGGGGAAGACTACAGCCCCGAAATCTACCAGTGAGCATAACTTACAGCAGGGAAAATGACCCAATTGATCTGTGAGACAGCCAAAAACATGAATGGCCCTTCACAGTCAGTCATGGATGCAAGAGCATGGCTCTCAGCTCACTATGCACGCCCCAAACAGAACAATTCCTGTGCGTGGGTAAACAATCCGACCCAGCAAGGAAAAGAACAGACAACGGAGGCCCTGCGTGAGGAAAAACAGCTCTGTTTTTGTCCGTGGATGCACACACAATAGGAAGGACGCGATTTTTGCAGTTCGTGGGTGCTCAGCAAATCACGGGGGAGAGGAAGAAAACCTGCGTGAGACCCAAAAACGCCCAGAGCTTGTGCGTGAGGAGCCAACAGACAATTCGTGGGTAGAGGTGAACAGACCGTGGAGAGAATGCACGATGGGCACAATGAACAGGCGCGTGAGGAGAACAGAGTAGGCAGGGCAAGCATGGAGTCGTGGGTGGAGTGTGGATGTGGGCAAAGGACTGACAGTCCTGCCACCCCACTCCCAAAGGCAATAACTGCCCATCCACCAACAGCCATAGCTGCCCAACTACCCAACAGAACATTAAAGAGGTTGGGTAAGACAAGAAAGGTGACAAATAACAAAGGTAGAAAACCACAAGGTAATAAAACATGGGTTTTTCCCCACAAACCAAGGTTTGACATCCCCACCCCTTATCCTTCGGAACCATGCCCTTTTCATTCAACGTTGCACTGCCGTAGCTGGTTGTGGTTTATTTTAATTGATGTGCGGATTTACATGATGCCAAATTAAAATGTGTCGGATAGCACGACATACCATCGGCAATTATCCCCATTGCCGAAACATACACAGCCAAATCGATGGTGGGGCTTTTGCCTTGAGCTCCTCACCATGATTAATT
>LPNX010218693.1:2641-16185 GCA_001517045.1 Pseudotsuga menziesii
ATGATGAGGATGATGATGATGATGATGATGAGGATGAGGGTTATGATGATGATGATGATGATGATGATGATGATGATGATGAGGATGAGGGCGATGATGATGATGATGAGGATGAAGGTGATGATGATGATGAGGGTGAGGGTTATGATGAAGATGATGATGAACAATGATGGTGATGATGAGGAGGATGATGACTATGATGATGATGATGAGGATGAGGGTGATGATGGTGATGATGAGGATGAGGATGACGATTAAAATAACACAAAAACTATAACAATGTTGATTAAAGTCACCTATCACCTATCGATGAATCATCACTAGTGGTTTACAATGAGAGCATACATTCATCCATCGGTACTTGTTCTGGCCTTTTTACATCCAAAATATCTACCAAACAAGAACTCTCGTGACTTTATAACGTCCTTTGAGCGCTGACATAAATCAATCTTCAATCTCTCTATTAATGTTGCAAATTTTCCCTTGAAGTTGAATAGATCGAAGGGCAGGAGGAATTAGTGTTTTCTTGGATGCACAACCCATGGCTTCATTCACTGCCCTATTTTCTTGGATGAACAGCCCATGAATTCATTCACCGCCCTATTTTCTTGGATGCACAGCCCATGGCTTCATTGACCGTTAAAAAGAGGAATTATTTGTGTCCATCATAGTGTTGTCTAAATTGTATTATAATGGGATAAGGATGCCCTTACTCTTTTTTACTCTCGTATCAAATTAGTTAAGAAAAAACACATATGCGTTATAACGCATATGCATTATAACGCATATGCGTTATTTTAAAATTAAAATAATTGGTGGGAATAAGGTTTGGCATTAGGTTCAGAAATAGCTTCGGACTACTGAACCTATTGGCTAGGACAAATAAACAAGGGCTATTGATTGTATTTTAGAACTCTATCAATATGCTCAGTTTAGATGGCGTGTTTTTCTATGACATACACAATATTTTTTTATGAAAATCTAGGTTATTGTAGAGTACGATCTTACGATTCTGAATATGTAATTTTTTCCTTCAAAACTATGTTTTATTTATTTATAATTATTTTTCTAAATGACACACATTAGTTTTAAAAAATACATACATCGATTGTTTGTTATATAAATTTTGATTTCCATCACCATTTCCCAATAAAACTATATGGTGCACTAGACGAGATCAAGCTCTACGATCTTATATTTACAAATCAAGGATTTCATTAATTTTTTCCCCTAAAGTGTTGCACCCACACATAAGGTTTTAATTTCAAGCTTTTGTTACTTCCATAATTAATAATAAAAAAATAATTCATGAAAAATTCTGAATAAATAGTGTTATACTAGGCCCATATGTCCTTTATATGTCTGCAAGATTTTATCCCAAATTGACATCATTTACCTCATATATTGCTGCACCCGCACAAACATATATGTTAAGATGTGCTAAAAATTTGAAAACCCACTTTCACGGAAACTAATTTTATAATCATTTACACAAATTTTCTTTGCATAAATGCTATATATTATGAAAGCTGATTCAATTTCCTATCTTTTTTCTTTTTACTTCATCTTCAAATAAGTTAGGTAAGTACCCCTAATTGTCACCTAAATTCAAAGTTTTCTGTTTATTCCAGTATTATGTGGCATCTAAAGTGTCTTTAAAGGAGTCCATGATTGTGCATCAGCCCTATGGTAAAAATACAGTTAAACATAGTTGACCAAATTCATCCATGGTTCGCTAGAGTGTTCAGTATATGATGATACATGTAATGCCCCATATTAATGTTAAGTAAATTTTATTAGTAAATAATTTTTTTAAACTAAACTTATACCATATTAATGTTAATTAAAGTTTATTAGTAAATACTTTTATTAAATTAAACTTATACTAATTATTTTACCGTCTTTACCATTTGCGTAAAGAATTAAATAAATAATATTTGATAATGTATGACATTTGGTTAGGTTTTGTAAACATGTACAATTGAAGATTTATTAATACATAACACATGTCAGAAAAAAATGGAACTACACTGCCCAAGATAGAATAACCTAAATTAATTTATGAAAGAGGCGGCGGAAGAAGGAAGACGGTGGGGAAGGAGGTATAAGGAGGGGGAATTTTGGAGATTTCAGGGGGGATTAGACACTGCATCTGTGGAAAAATGAGGGAGAGGAAAAACTTGAGGAGGGGGACAACTCAAGGATGAGAATATCTGTAAATGACTGAGACTAGGAAGAAAAAGAATGGAGTGGAAGCTACTCTCGGTATTATTGGTCTGTGGGCTCGGGGGCTAGGAAACCCGTGGGTTTCCTAGGGCCAGCACATGATGAGAGCTGGTCGGCAGGGTGGCACATCATTTTGTTAATCAAGGCTTGGATGGTTGGATGGATGGAAAGCTGGAAGAAGAAGGAGCCTACAAGTTTTACAGCAAACTGTTGGATCTACCACAATTGTTGTTTCCAGGTATTTAAATTTTAGGTATATAGATACTAAACTCATGCATGCTATTATGGTCTAATTTATGAAAATTCATGAAGTTATCAACATGTACAACTCGTATTTTTACTTTAAATATGTTTAAAGTTCATATTTGTACATTTATAGTTCATATCTGTACATTCATATGTTTATAAAACTAACAAAATAGAGATGGGTATAAACCTGTAATATGACTTAAAATGTCTTGATTTTATTAAAAACTTAACTCAGAATGAGCTTAAGATAGAGAACATTACAGAGAGAGATGGACCAAGTGCTCTACCGGATAGGAAGAGCACTACAGAATGGTATGAGAGCCCTAGGTTCTAAAACTGGAACCTAAAGGGGCCCTCTAAGAGAAAAAATAAATAAAATAAACATTATATGGAAGATAAATCAAAATTATCCTAAAGACCATAATCCAAATGCTAGTAGCATACCTAGCATTCTCTTCTATGCAGAACCCTCTTCTTTCATAACCTAAGTCAAATTTTTTTTTACCTGCAATAACAAAAACAAAAGGGAATTACATAATAATGCATAACCTCTTACAATTAGAATACACCATAATTTTCCCATCTTTGCTGGGCCAAAATAAACTTCCCCTGATTTCCATGCTGCTACACATTGCATTCTGTCAAGATTCTCTTGAAGCTAAAAATTGAAAACCATTTTGCCTCTCTTTCACCTAGTTCATTTTCTGGCTCAAATTCAGCAACAACTAAACTTGGAAATGAAATTGAAAAAAAAAATGCAAAATAAGTAGGATAAAATTCTTTATTAAGTTTGCTCGGTTTCAATCTTGCAAAATGTTTGCTTGTCACTTATGTGCAGGAGATTATGGAAATTGCTTACCCCTGGCATAATCTGGACCATGGCATATAAATATTTATGGTTAAACCTGGAATACCGCCAGGTCCAAGCTGCAACTAAATTTATCAAAGATAGAAAATTTAAATTGGGAATCTTTAGAATTCTCCAAATTGCAAACTTTCTCAATAAAAACAAGAAAATATAATATCGACTGCATTAAGGTTTTTTTTTTTTTTTTTGACATTTTGCAGATTATATCCACTAAACTATCTTAATATCTTAACACAATTCAACTGAATATTTGGTTAGAAAAGAGAGGGTAGGAAATCTTGATTTTATGATTATTATAATTAATCTAACTACAGTTTGAGTTTGGCCATGAAACTAACCAGACAACTCCTATTTCTCAATAACGTTTAAGGATAACGAGTGTCAAACATTCGATTATATTTTTATTTAAATAATCCCCATCTTTTTATACAGATAGAAAGAGACAGGGAAATGGGCCTCTACTTTCCACCAGATCTTTTTAAACGGTTTGAAAATTCGCAAGAGGGAAGCATGGACCTCCCAGGTCACAATGAACCACATCATACATTTGAACCTTCATCTTTTCCTGGTCAAAATCATGAACAAAAAAAAAACAAAAAGAAATGCAAGGAGTCTATCTCCTGGGGCTGGGAGGAGACAATACAGGGATTTGTGTACCACATTTTTTTCAAGAATTAATGCAAAGCAATAGAGCCTTCACTGCAATGAGTTGCAAACAAGAGGTTACAGATTTGTATACCTCAAGGTCTCCTTGCTTGTTTACTTTCTTCCCTTGTACTCCCAAAGGATCTGCAAAAAAAATAAAAATAAGTAAATAAACACAAAATATTTAAGGAACGAACATATTTTTACTAAATATGTAAAAGAATTTGAGGAAGAGACTCACCTTGATTGAATGCAATAATATGAGAGTTACTTAGGATTCCATAAGTTTTCTTGTCCATATGTGTTACATCTCATCCAAGAAGTAGAGGTTCCTTCATCAAAGCCAGATGCGGAAATGTGAGCCATGTTCCTTAGGAGTGATGTGGCCATTTCCTAATTCCAACATATCTGGATCATTCCATCCACGTGGACCAGCATACCCTGCATATTCATTATTTTGATCTGTGATTCCTATTGAATTTTTCGGAGGATTTTATTTACACAAGCTTTGTCCTTAATCTCGTTTGATTCCAGGGAACAGAATTTTGGTATTGTAATGTTGAACCTGAACAGTTTGCTTTTCAACGGCAGCCTTAAGATTCCCGTCGTGAACGCAATGCTTTTCCATGGTGCCTTTGACGTGCCCGGGTTGAGCGCAATGCTTCACCACAACTATTAAATCCTACCGAGCCTCCATTGCTGCCCCAAATGTTTTCTCCCACTACAAGAATGATAAAAACCCAAATGACCAGTACCGGTTTTGGGAGCAAATTAGCCAAACGCAGCAAGCCTGCATAGACTTACACTACACCAGCAAGCAGAGCACTACAGATGGTATCCCAAAGAGATCTGCGCTATGTGCGCCTAAAGAAAAAAAAAAGGGGGAAGGGAAAAGTTAAGGGTTCCGTAGAAACCCATTTAATAATGGAAAAACAAATAAAAATACTAAACAATATGTTAATAAAACAAACATTCCAGGTTCATTCTAGAGATGACAGTCCATCCAAATTTGCTCCATTTGGGCAGCATGCATGCCGTCGATAAGGTTTTGTTCCATCTGGGCCACATAGAAGGATTTTTGCTGCCATCTCGGAAGCATATAAGTGTGGGCATGCATATGGGCTCGTGGATGGATTATGGAAGCATAGATGTTACTCTTTATTAGCTTTACAGGTGGCTCTAGAATTGGGAGGTGGCGGAAGGACCAGTGGGGTCAAATGGTGTTATTTGTGCATAATTTTAATTTAAAAATTTAAATTAAATATATATATATATATATATATATTGCACAATCCATTAACTTTTCACACTAATATATAATACAACTTGTTATCCTTTGATTCATTAAAATTTATGGCGCCTTAGAGCAACTCTAATTGTTAATTGTACTTTAAAAAAGTAATACTAAACTATGATATATGTACCAAGCGGTAAAGTGAGATTTGCTATTAAAAGAAGTGCCCCACATAGATTTATAATACGCCCGCTGTGCGGGATCGAACTGGGGTCACCTGGTGGAAGGGAGGATAGATTTATGTTCTCTCCCCATCTACCTGCTAAACAGAAGAAATAAAACTAGAGGATCGACCAAAGTGGATTGGATTGTATCTGTCATCTAGCTATCTATTCTCTGAGCTGAAAATGGAGAACCTAGCTGGCTGGCAGTGATTTACAACAGATATTTTCCCGCCCGCTAGTCCAACTTTATCTGATAGGTATCCACTATTACACAATTGTATATGTGCAGTATAAGCCGTGTTCTTAACTCTAGTGTAGAGCAGGTGTTCTCTTCCTCAACCATATTGCTCATGTGATTAAAATTTTGATAATAAAGGATTGGTTCCTACAAACTTCTGGTTTTTACATGCCTACCTGCAGCCTGCTGTACATGCGTATTCTGCCGTTGCGCAGTAGCTTCGTCATATATTCATAGAAAGGACTTTTGCGGTTGGAAAAATCAGGTAAGATGCTTCCATTAAAATTTTACTACGATTAAATCTTTCTTTTGCAAGGGTGTGAGTTTAGATCGAAAGAAACTAGGTCAATTAATTAAGAAGTAGAGACGAAGTTGATGTATGTAGGAATTTTGTTGCGTTTCATTATATTTTGGAGTAATGCTACAATTAATCCTTCTTTCAGCGACCCCTTTCTCTTCTTTAAACGCCCAACAAATTATGCGTTGATGTGGAGAAACGAATTTTGTCTGCCAGTGTTCTGTTTGATAGCAATACTGTAACTTGTTGCTTTAACATGACTACAGTAGTCTATGCTGCAACCCAAAACCCTATGCCTTAAAGCATGCAGCAACCCTAAACCCCAACTTTTAAAGCTCTGGCTAGCGCATGAATTGAACTGTAGATTCCTTCTAGCACAAATTCCCTGTTGGTAAATAAACTGCAAATAAAACTAAAGAGAATCCTGTCTTGTGACACGATATAATGTGCAGGGAAGACATCTTCTACAGATAATTCTTTTATTCTGGTTAGAACGTGTTTTCAATTGTTTCTTTGGAAAAAAGCTAAATATTTTTGGGATAAATTAATTTCTCAGCAGTGTGATTTGTCCACTTATAACTATACATTTACTTGGATTCAGAAATTTATTCATTTTCCAGTCCTCTGTGATTTCAAGTTAAATTTTACTCGTAGAATGAGAGATTTAATTTATTATTCGGTACTGACAGAAAAGTCTGCTGCTATATTAAGAGGGTTTGCCAATCCGGCCCAAAAGAAATTGGAAAAAGAAACTTCAATTTATTTGTTAGTAGCAGCATATCTAAGTTTCACTTGTCTGGTCATAAGTCATATGCAATAAGAATAAGACCTAAATAGGATCTAGACAATGTTGTTGTGTGAGGAACCATGTTGTTTTTTTTTGTAAGGAGCCAAAGTGGTATAACCCAAGTGGTCTTCTCTAGATATATAAGCATGGCATCTAGTCAGGGGGGGGGCTGCGCAAAGGAGTAGTGCGCTTATAGTGATTGCATAAATGTTAGGTTAGTTTAGTAAAACAAGCAGATAGTGTAATTGACCGCAAGCGTAAGTCGATAGAGTATTATATTGCACTCTCCTAACAAATGGCTTGACTTTATTATTCCTATATTCTCGTCCAGGCAAGCTTTCCCCGCTAAACCATTAAGTTTTAGACTTTCATTTTAGGTCTAATAATGTATGCCGAGGACATAACAATTGATTTCAAAGGGTACATATTGGTGATCTATTTTTGTATTCTGTTTCTATATCATCGATTGGTTGAGTATTGGAAAGAGATTTAATTGACTCGATAAGAATTTGTTTTATTATCATCCGCTCCGAGAATAGGCTATTCCTATGAGTAAGCTGAGTATTTTCTACAGAATACAGTAGCTAACATTCTATCGCCATTCCGATCTGCCTTTGCTAGAAATAAATGAATCTTTCAGTATTGTGAGATTTAATATAGAATACAATAAAGTATTTCTAAGATTTTTGAGATGAAGCGTTACAGTTTTTATTTTTAAAAGTTGTACTTTACAATATATTTAATTTTTAATTATATTCAAATAAAAACTTTTGTAATACGATTGTTTATTTTATTTTCAAAAGATTTTTTTTTATAAATTACCCCTCTCTATGAGCACTCGAGTTGCTCTAAACTACTGTAGGTTTATAATTGCCGCCAATACGTAGTAGAATCAATTGGAAGAAAAAATAAGCAGTGATTAATTTGTATTTCAGTATCAATCAAGAACAAAGTGTGTGATCCTTTATAGCAAACTTAGAAATGAAGACAACCCATTAGGTATCAATCCAGACGACGGAAGTATTACTTTTCTTGAAAACCAGGATCTCGTTGGGAAAATGGCGTCCATCTCCACATCAGAGTAAAAAAAAAAGGGTATGATGGAACCAGTTAGGAAGCGGACATAAATGTTTTAAAGTTGAAAGGACCGCAAGAGACTTGGATGCATATCTGAATTCTCGACCTGTAGGAAGCAAATAGGATCGGCATACTTTGGCACCAAATTGTCGAGGACGTAAAATGACAAGCACACAAAAAAATAAAATAAAATAAAGATGTTATTCCTTGTGACTTCAGAAAACATCGTTCTAAAACATGCATAAGTTGAAAAATCTGTCTCTTATTAAGTCAATGTTAACAATGTTACTGGGGATACACTGGTTATTAGCTTACCAGTTAGCAGCAATGAAACCTCCTGGGTACTCACTGACTTACTTACTATTGGCAGACTTGTCCTATAGCCAATTTGTATCCATCCCCATTATGAACTGGACTATTAAGGTATCTGTTTTAGTCATCCTAGTACAAGTGAAACGTAGAAATTTGAGTCTCACATATAAATGGATTTTTGGATCGACACCTACCTGGCAACTCTTGGATCGCCTCACCTCTAAAGCTATCCAATCTGCAGTCTTCGCCTTATAGACTACTGTCGTAAGGTCTAGAGTTAAAGCCCTGGATAAGTGGTGCCTTACCTTCTCCATGTAACTTTCCATGTCAATTAGCCCTTAGACACTAGACACTTTATAAGTATCTATATGACTTAGTTGCATGGGACTATAGACTGAAAAAAAAGAAAAAAAGAAAAGAGATAATAAATATGTTTTAAGAAACACTGTTGACTTAAAAAAAAGCTCTGTATTTATATATATAAGTTTATAAATTTAATATAGAGAAATTTTCAATGCATAAGTATATAATAATAATAATAAAAGTATGAGAGATGTATATGTATATATATATCATTTGAAGAAAGAGGTGATTACATTTATTAATCCAAAAAACTACTTCTAAACGAAATGCCTTTAATCACAAAACTATTTCTAAGTTAAATTTTAATTAAAAAAGGGAAAATTTAAGGCTTAATACATCCAAAAGTATAAATAACAACATCATATGGCAATCTCATTTGTATGAGTTTACTATCCTTTAAAACATAGTATTCAATAGCTTATTAACTACTTCGAATTGAGCTTTGGATAAGGATAATGAGGTGTCCCATATTCATGCTTAAATCTCGAATGATTTATCGATTTTTTTAATTATTATTTAGCAATTTTGGAAATGTGAGCTAGGTCAATGATAATCAAATTCATGACACTAAATCTTTATCCGATTTGATGAAAAGTGAAGTGATATGGAGGAGTTATTCTTAAAAGTTGGTATACAGTAGTCTATTGTGACAATATTATAATTATTTCCGTTAGTGGAAGTTAGACACCGTTCCATAAAGTCAATCCTCCACTTAGAAAAGGGTCTAGAAAACATTATCAAGTCAAATAAAGCTAGGGGTGCATGGGACTTTGATGTATATAACTAACAATATCACACTTTGATGTATATACATATATTTGTGGGTGTTAAATTTAAAAATATTTGTTTCGTAGTGTTAACGTTTTCTTAAAATTTTGTTAGGTGTAAATTTATTTATGAGAAGTCAACTAGGTTATAAAGGGATCACCTCCTAGGTGCAAAATCACACTACATAAGTTAATTTATGCTGAAATTATTTATGGAAGATTATGCGCGTTGTTACAAAATTATTGAACAAGGGGATAGAAAGAATACGCATAACTAATTCCACATTATAATACAAGGTACTCTAACGAGGAGGTTCGTTGATTATGAGTTAATAGGAACGTCCCTTGATTAGTTTTGTGTGTCCTAGTGTGCATACAAAAGATTAGGTTATGTAAAAGTTCCATTCATCTTGTAAGTATACCCTATGTTAGGAGTGGTGATCACATGGTTGTATGAAGTACCTAAGTAGAGATAGTATGTCAACATTCATACATAGGGATGCCTAAGCAATTGCATTATTATAAAGATTATTTATACTGTAAACTTAATATACACGGATTAATGAGAACATTAAAGGTGCTAAAGATACATCTTGATGAGCATTAGAGTGAGTGGTGCAATAGAATGGTAGTTGTGTAATTAGTAAGTATGAAAACATTAAAGGTGCTAAAGATACATCTTGATGAGCATTAGAGTGAGTGGTGCAATAGAATGGTAGTTGTGTAATTAGTAAGTATGAAAACATTAAAGGTGCTAAAGATACATCTTGATGAGCATTAGAGTGAGTGGTGCAATAGAATGGTATTTGTGTAATTAGTAAGTGACAGGTGTGAAGTGATGATGATATCAACTCGTAAATTTATGCGATAAGTAAACTAGGTTGAAGAGAATATATTTTAATGACACATAAATACCATAAGAGTGTTAATGATAAACAACTAGTACAAAAGGGAGGAGTGTTTCAAGTGTTTCAAACCTGCTAATAGGAATTAGTATAGAAAGAGGTGAACGTATAAATGACATTTAGATATTATCATAGAAAAGGATACGACAAGCCAAGAAACTATCAATTAAATTACATAGGATAAAAAGTGTGTCCCATTATTAAAATTACAAAGAAATAAGTAGCAATTGTAAGTACTCTTTGTATAATGTGCCATTCATAGGGTAAGAGTGCTCTTTAAAGAGAATTGATTGGTGAATGGAATTTGATTAATAAAACATAGTGTTATTCAAGTTATTATAGAAGTACCGATGTCAAGATGGATCCTAATTAACAATTTTAATGAGAACATAAGTAATGTAAATTGGAGAGAGATTCAACAAAGCTAGAAATTCATAAACGAATCAACAACAACAACAAAAGGGAACTAACGTCTCCTTATGAATCACAATAGAAACAAGACTATAGAACTTTTTTTAAAATTTTGTATAAATCGTTGTGGATAATTGTCTAGTAAGGCATGATGAACCATGATGCAGGTTACAAATAGGGATCCTCGAGGAAGGTCATAAGTAGTTACTGGGATATGTTTTTCAGATAAAGTTTAAGAGCATATATTACATGATAAAAGAAGTAAAATAGTAAAATGACATCAACAAGTGGATCAAGTAAAGATCTAAGTGAGACTACCTTAAACTAATGAATTCTAGTAGTAAGACACCTATATTATGCATACTAATATATTCTTATAAATCATGCATAACAATAAATTCGAGATGAAGTTCCTAAAGGGTGGGTGTAGTGCCCCATATCTCACTAGACATATCAACATGTTGCATTTTATTTTCTTAGTAAATGTTGGACCGAGTTTGACTGAGTAAACCATATTTATGATAGATGTTGCTACTATGTATAAGATGTTACTATTGATACATTGATTGTGATGTTATGATTATGTTTATGAGGTCACTATGTTATAGTTATCATGATATTCCTTTGTTCATAAAGACAGTGTATGTTTAATTGTCATCATTGATAAATGTAATATATATATGATGTGGTACACGGATATCGACCCATGATGTGATCAATTTAATGAGTTATACAATGAAAGGAAATGTTGTTGATAATATGCACCAACTGATGATTGAATGGAGATATTATTATAAATGTATGTTTTCAAAGTACTAATCTGTAGGACACATGGGCTATGTAATAAATGGATACTTTATATGAAGTGTGGTATAGTACATATTTCTGCAGAAGAGCCTTGATTACCAAAATTGATGATACGATGACACAGACCAATAATCTTGATAGCAGCAAAGTATGTTTTTGATAGGGTATATAGACCGAGGATGTTGAGAGGGATGGATGTGTTCCACCCTATGTTTTTATGATACCCGACGTCATGGGAGGACAGTGCTGAGACATGCTCCCCATGTTGTTGTGATGACGACGGTCGGATGCCTGCTAGGAGAGGCTAGGTCTGCTGTTCAGCCGACGCTATCGCTCTCAGGTTCTTATGTGGTCAGGTCGATGAAGCCGACATCCACTTCTAGACTAGTAGAGGAAGGATAGGGAGGATGCGGACATAGGTTAGGATGGGTGGACATCTTATTTATTATGGTTGAATGTTGGACAATTATGATACCGGATTAGTGATGGTAGGTACCAATCTTAACTAACTAAATAATAAGAACATAATTGTTAAATAACTCTGAATGTCACAAGAAATCATATTATATCTGTGTGTGGGTCATGTTGCGTGAAATATTAATTGTATCAGTTAGAATTTAGGGGTTTTTGCTATAGTACATGTGTAGCCTGTGCATGTACTCGCCATGCATGCACACCTCACACATGCACGCTAGTATGAAATATTTAAATAGTTGGATAGGTTAACTAAGTAATTGTGAATTGCTTTAAACCTATAAATGTACCTTGAATTGTTTTAAACCTATAAAAGTAGCTTGTATCACTATTTTGACCATAACTTCGGGACGAAGTTTCTTGAAGGGTGGGTGTATGTAATGCCCCATATTAATGTTAAGTAAAGTTTATTAGTAAATACTTTTATTAAACTAAACTTATACCATATTAATGTTAATTAAAGTTTATTAGTAAATACTTTTATTAATATAAACTTATACTAATTATTTTATTGTCTTTACCATTTGCGTAAAAAATTAAATAAATAATATTTGATAATGTATGACATTTGGTTAGGTTTTGTAAACACGTACAATTGAATATTTATTATTACATAACACATGTCAGACAAAAATGAAACTACATTGCCCAAGATAGAATAACCTAAATTAATTTATGAAAGAGGCGGTGGAAGAAGGATGCGGTGGGGAAGGAGGCATAAGGAGGGGGAATTTTGGGGATTTCAGGGGGGATTAGACTCTGCATCTATGGAAAAATGAGGTAGAGGAAAAAATTGAGGAGGGGGACAACTCAAGGACGAGAATATCTGTAAATGACTGAGACTGAGAAGAAAAAGAATGGAGTGGAAGATGCTCTCGGTATTATTGGTCTGTGGGCTCGGAGGCTAGGAAACCTGTGGGTTTCCTAGGGCTAGCACATGATGAGAGATGGTCGACAAGGTGGCACATCATTTTGTTAATCAAGGCTTGGATGGTTGGACGAAAAGCAGGATGAAGAAGGAGCCTACAAGGTTTACAGAAAACTGTTGGATCTACCACAATCACTGTTTCTAGGTGTTTAAATTTTAGGTATATAGATACTAAACTCATGCATGCTATTATGGTCTAATTTATGAAAATTCATGAAGCTATCAACATGTACAGTTCGTATTTTTACTTTAAATATGTTTACAGTTCATATTTGTACATTTACAGTTCATATCTATACATTCATATGTTTATAAAACTAACAAAACAGAGATGGGTATAAACCTGTAATATGAATCAAAATGTCTTGATTTTATTAAAAACTTAAATCAGAATGAGCTTAAGATAGAGAAAATTATAGAGAGAGATGGACCGAGTGCTCTACCGGATAGGCAGAGCACTACAATACAACTTAAGGTGCGACACATTAACAATGTGACATTCGACATTCATCAAGGTTTATGTCATCAAGGTTTATGTCACTTTGTGATGTTTATCAAGGGTAATGTTGCATTATGTGTTCATATGGGTTATGTCGAATTATGATATTGGTAAAGGGTTATTCCACATTGCGAAAGTGTCAAAGATGTGACACATTAATAATGTGACATTTTATGTTTAGAAAATTTCATCTCTCATTCTTAACTATGGCGACGTGGTATACTAAAGTCAA
>LPNX010218695.1:0-15773 GCA_001517045.1 Pseudotsuga menziesii
ATAGATCACTAGGCGATAATATTATAATGAAAAAATATTGATGGTAGAGTATGATTTTGACTTTAGATAAAGATCCCGCTACATCCACGCTATTCAATAGTGCAAGACAAACTTGTGAGGAATATATGATTTTTTCTTATAGAAGTTCCTTTGAAAAGCATGTTAAATGTGCAACTGCAAATGTCGAAAAAGAACAACATATCACTCAATAATCAACTAAACTACATAATGATGTCCGCAAAGCATTCCAAAGGATGCAAGTCCCTAGAATGACACATTTATTATCCATTTTGATTCTAACACATTGGAAGTTAGTTCTTGAACAACATATTTATGATAAAATTACAATGTAATTTAGTTTCAAAGAAGGGAATTGTTTTCTACAGTATCTCCACATATTGTACCGCACAATCTTCATTTTAACCACAACATTCATTATTCTGGAAGATTTTGGTTGATCGAGTATCGATCTATCATTTAGTTATTCCAACATAGAAAATATAATACAATATCGATGATAATAAAAAGGGAAATTGACAGGTGATATCGACTGGTAGTGTATAGTCATTCTCCGTGATAATCCAACTCCCAGTCCTATTCACAACACCTATTAAACATTAAAAAAATCCTCTAAACAGAATGAAAATGATTACCTTCCATGGTCGATGCATATGTGACTACATTAAAATCTTTAAAACCAATCCATTCACCAGGAAACGTTTCATTCTAAGACTGAATTTCTTTACTACAAGCATAATATTTGTTAAGTTTCCATTGCCAAAGAAACCAATTTCATGGATCCTGGGTCCCACACCTAAATTAATGAGTGTATGTGTGTCAGTTGAAATGCGTGTTTAGTAATTCAACCAATCAAGCAACAACGAAACGATAATGGTTTTGGGGAGTGTTATAGAGAGACAACCTTCCCATCATTTCCACATGGTTCCTTCTTTGTTGATTGCAAACAGGTGGAATAATGTATGGGAAAGAGTAACAGTGAACCAACAAATCGCCAGCAAATCACGAGGACCGTAACGCCCCAGTTTTGACCTTGTTGCATTACAGGTATATGATGTATATATTGTAAATAATCATGGTACGGAGCTAAAGGCCAAGGCCTCACCATCGATTGGTTATGCTATGTTTTGGGTTGAAATTGTCACCGATGGTATATCAGAGCATGCGGCATACATATCAAGTTTTTTCATCATGTAAATATACATCTTTAATTAAATGAACCCAATCAGCTACGTTCGCGGAAACTAAATTGAGAAGGGGAATGATTTTCACAAGGATAAGGGGGGGTAGGGGAATTGTCCAACTTTGGGCTATGGGGGAAAAACCCATGTGTCTCCACCCTGTTTGAATTTCTCAACTTCCCTTGTCTTATCCAACTACCACCTTAAATGTTTTGCTGAGTAGTTGAGGCAGTTATTGTTTGGGAGTGGGGGTGGCAGGATTGTCAGTCCTTGCCCACTCCCACACTCCACCAGCAATGGAACCTCATGTTGGGAAAAGGAAGCGAAAATCGGGAGGCTTTCCACTCTCTCCATGACGATGCTAAGAGGAAGAAGTGGTCCCTCACCCCCCATTCACGAATCTCCATTGTGTGTTCATCCTCGGGTAGGGACAGGACTCTCCTCGTTTTTCATGCACAGGCATCTTTTCTGTTTGATTTCATGTAGCCATGATGGGAGCCACTTATCGGTTTTCATTCATGTTTTTCGACATAGTGGAATCGGGTGTGTTTTCCCTTTGTATTTTGGAGTCTGATACAAGTTTCCCTCACACACATGTTGAGAGTATATATCTTCTTACCTAGTGCGGCATGTGTAAGTTTTTTTTATCTTGCTTTGTTTCCCAGGAAGGACTGTTGTTTTATCCATGTTGTGAATTGTGTTTACTGATACATTCTAGGACTGTTGTAATTCACTTGGGAGTCGTTTTGGCCATGATAGGGCCAAGAATTACTCAGGAGTCATTTTCCCTATTTAAGCTGTAACTACTGATTAATTTCATGCATGCAATGGTTGGTCCTCGGACTGTGTTGGGTGCAGGGATGGGGGCTTGAGTTTCTTGAGAAACCTGGTGTGTTTGGAAACCACATAGACAGAGCTAGAGGGCTGGCTTTCTTCTCCACAACCCCTGAATAGCACTGGAAGGGAAGTCAGGGCCTGAGGGAGTGAGTAGCAGAGAAGGGATTGATTCCTTATGTTGGGTGTGTGTGGGTGTCTTAGAATTCAGGCTCGTTCAGGTGTAGGTGTTCCTAGCTCTATGATGAGCTCACTAGATTAACATTTAGCCTTTCCCAACTCATTGATGGCCTGAGAAACCCAACTGTGTTGGCTCGAATGTGTTTTGGTGTACCCTTGGCTATGTGTAAGCTTGCTTTTTCCTTATACCTTGGAGGATCATGCCTAGCTTGGGGGTGGCAGCGTTGCTGAGAGATTAAGGAGCACACTGGCCTATGGTTGGGTGGAACGTTGCAGCGATGTAGCTAGTTGCGAAATGAGTTCCTTATGAGATAAGTAATCTTGTCTATTTCACTTTTGTAATCATGTTACTGGTAATGAATATGATGAACATGTCGAATTCTTGTATGAATGCATGTTGCTTCCGTTGTGTATGATAAATAATTGTATCCGTGTATGTTCTACTTCAATGCATTTTGTTTCATCATTTTATGAATGCACATGTTCATTGGGCTGGTTTCCCAGATGGTTAAGGCCATGGTAGCGTCCTCTTCACTGGTGGGAGGATCGGGGACGTTACAGTGTTGTATCAGAGATCATGTTGCAGCATGGGTCTGAATGAAACATGAAAGATGTAGTGACAAAGGCAGGATTTCTTTCTGCCCAGCAGAGATCAAAAGTTTATGACAAAAAACTTCCACAAAAATTTGTCTAAGTGTTTGATCTGTCGATTCATCGGAACACTTAGTGGGAAGGAATTTCGATGTAGCAGAGAGCTAGGTGGAAGAACACCCAATGGAGGACAGTTGGAAATTTTTTTTGCAGAAAATGTCGATGGAAAATAGATGTTGGGTTTGACAACACCGCGGAAGAACTTAGTGGTTTGTCAGTCCATCATTTTTGGCTTCCTTAGGGACTAAAATTTCGATGCAGTAGTGTATGACTTTATATAACTCATACGGTTACTAAGAAGGAGAGTTCCAAGACAGTGGGTTGACAACTTTTTTTTTACTAAAGTTTGATTTAAAAGCAAAGTTATTGTTTTAACTACTATATTATGATCTTCAGGTCATTACAAGTACTTGTCTTTGGAATTTAATGCGTGTATATATATTATCAACTGAAATGCTTAAATTTGGATTTCCTTTGAGTGATGCACCGAGGAAGTAGACAAGGGGGGGGTTAAGGATAAGTTCAATAATTGTCACAATGCTTTATCTTTCATCTTGGGTTATATGCATTAGTATCAATGTTGAAAACTAACATTCCACTCTTCCAATGATGTTGATCTTTCTTGAAACTAGTCACTTTGTGCTATTAGGCAAGTATATGAATACAATCTCCTGCAAAAAAATGAAAATCCACTCAATGGAACCCAAGATAATCACTTTCTGCAATGTATATAATTCACAACTGAACAAATGTTTACTATGACTTTTGAGGGTTATGCCTTATGATATAAGGTATATCTTATTGTTCTTTTTTAGAATACCAATAAGCATTTACAACCCACCCTCGTTGAAAATATTTACCTGTGGCAACCTCTGAAAATATTTTTTTTAACTATACAATGCCCCATCCCATTTTCGACAATTGCAGGCCACCTCCAATGAGGTTTCCAAATATTCAACAAGGGAAATCACCAAACCACCGATGAGAACTCATTGCAAATCCGACCCCATCCCATCTATTTTTCAATTCCTTATGGCCTCGTCCAATGAGGCCAGCATAACTGCGACAAGCGAGACCATCGGACAACCGACAAGCAAGTGTAAAAAAATTGACAAACCATTCCTCTAATTTGACGTCATAATCCTGAATTTTTATAGAAGAACTATCTGGCATTCTACAAGCAGAATTCATATTCTTGACGAGGATAAGTCAAATTTTTGACGAGGAGAAGTTGGAGTTTCGACGAGTAGACGTCGAACATTCGACAACTTAGTGGTGAAATCTTTTGGCTTGGTACATTGAAAAATTAGTGGGTATTGGCTTGAAGTCGAATATCCGATGTTATGCCACTAACAACATCAAGATTTGAGGTTGTTGAATAACCGACATGGTATTCTCGAATTTCGAACATGGCAGCCACCGTATTTTGGGCTCAAATTCTGTTGTGGTTTATAAATTGATTAATAGCAGCAAGGCGACAATCATTTTAGAAGGAGGATGGACATGTGTAGATAGTATAGTCCTCTCCTTAGGACCTGCCACATGTCGTCGTATTTCCTTATTTATAAAGACCACCCAATCGGGGGTACTAGTTTGGTATAGTTGGTAGAAATAATGAAGTAACATTTTTTTGAATGAAAAGTAGTAAGAAAAATGAATGAAATATTGTCTACAATCGGTTGAGATAATCTCATTTGGGTAATGGTCGGAAATATTTTGTCTCACCCTTAAAAACTTACAAGAGTGATATTATTGGTACCTTGTCAACATCAATTAAGGCACAAAAAGGGAAAACATTTCACAAAAAAGATTTGAACTTGAGTGAGTTGGATAAACAACTTCTCATTTTGATGACATAAGCTAAGATGCAATTAAAATGATTATAAAGGAATCCATTTTATTGATTAAATATTAATTAATTAAAATACCTAATTTTCTTAATATGTGACCTATGTTACATTTTAAGACTTTCTAGATTCACAACACCATAATCTTATCTCAAAGGATTTAAGTAATTGTAATATGGAATGGAGATCTTACTCTATGGGCTACCCGTATATTACATTAAGCCTTTTTACCATGATTAATCTTAAAATATTTTTGTAATTTTTCAAATTGTATTACAAATTCTATATCAATAAATAATAAAAACATATGCATTATAATTTTATTTAAAATATTAAATATATTATTTATATCTTTCTTTATTAACATGATTTTTATAAACATAATAATTGCTTTCATATATTTTTGTTTTGGCCAATGGAAGCCATTTTTATAGAGAGATTCTACAATGTTTCTTCTTACAGTTGCAAAAAAAAACAATTTAACAATTTGTATTTTAACAAAAATGTATATTCTAAATTTCAATAAATTAAAACACAATATAGAATCTATATTTCAATAAATAAAGATTCTCAAATTTTTCCAGTAACTCCACTTAATAATGGAAAGCACAAATATTATAAATTTGTTTCCATTTTTCTTCATATTATTTCCTTTTTAAACCTTTATATTGTTTCTTTATGCTTTATGTCATTTCCTTTTTAAAGCTTTACATTGTTTCATTTATATTGTTTCCTTTATGCTTTTTTTTTAACTATACAATGCCGCGTCACATTTTCGACCACTTGTCGGACGAGGTTTCCAAACATCCGACAAGAGTGATCTTGTCTCACCTTTAGACACTTACACGAGCGATAGTATT
This sequence comes from Pseudotsuga menziesii, assembly GCA_001517045.1. Lineage (NCBI taxonomy): Eukaryota > Viridiplantae > Streptophyta > Pinopsida > Pinales > Pinaceae > Pseudotsuga > Pseudotsuga menziesii. The sequence goes on from LPNX010218695.1 coordinate 5,572, forward strand.
GGTACCTTGTCAACATCAATTAAGGCACAAAAAAGGACAAACATTTCACAAACAATATTTGAACTTGACTAAGGTGGATAAACAACTTCTCATTTTAATCACATAAGCTAAGATGCAATTAACATGATTATAAAGGAAGTTATTTTATATTGTCCAAAATTAATATCATAGAAATATATGTTTACTACCATGGAAAATATTAGTACGAAAATTGAATATATGAGATGCTCTCATCATGTTCTCTAAATCTTAATAAAGAAATAAAAACAAAAATTATCATATAATGTTCACTCTAATATAAACAATTTTACTAATTAAATATTAATTAATTAAAACACCTAATTTTCTTAATAAATGACCTAAATATGTTACATTTTAAGACTTTGTAGAATCACAACACCATAATCTTATCTCAAAGGATTTAAGTAATTGTAATATGAAATGGATACCTTACTCTATGGGCTACCCTTATGTTACATTAAGCATTGTTACCATGATTAATCTTAAAATATTTTTGTAATTTTGCAAATTGTATTGTTAAAGAATGAAAGTTTTGACTTAAACGCTCAATATTACAAATTCTATATCAATAACTAATAAAAAGATATGCATTATAATTTTATTTAAAATATTAAATATATTTTTTATATCTTCTTTTATTAACATGATTTTTGTAAACATAATAATTGCTTTTATATATTTTCGTTTTGGACAATGGACGCCATTTTTATTGAGAGATTCTACAATGTTAGATCCATGCCAATATCTGACCATTAATTATCAGTTAGATCCATGCCAATAATCTTCATGTCTGTATTTTTCCTTTCAAATATCGACTAACACCCATAATTGTCACTCCATTTCTTTTTCCAGCAATCAATATGTCAACATCCCCTCTATAGTTTCCACTCTGTAAACTACCATGATGGTGAAGAAAATGTTTCTAGATAAAAGATTTAAAATTTTACACTAGTGCATAAAGTGACCTTCAAATAATCACTAATATCCATGTCCAGTAATTTCTCAGTCATTTTCCTTCATAATCATTTTTCAGATCTTCTCCATCTCGCTTCTTCTTTGAGGTCATTCCAATATGACCATTAATTCATTGTATGTAAGGTTAAAACCTTACATGTTGGACATTATTTATAAATATATATATTTGATNGTTAACCTATCAGTGAATGGATAATAATTGATATCATTAACAAATGTAATAAACATTTAGGTTTATTAAAATTCATGTGGCCTTGAAAATATTCGACCACAAATATTCTATGAAGAGTGCTCAACTTAAACTTCTTAAATGATTGATTCGGCACACCTTCAATAGAGGTGTTGTGCTTAACGAAGTTTTCTTTAAGGGCATAGGTGTGATTGATGTTGACAAGGGAACTCCTGCCATGAATAATGATACCACGGTTTAATAATTCCTTAAATAGTTCTTCACATTTCCATTCAAATATCTACATGCATATAATTCTGTATATAAAACCATAATGACTATAGGAAGTATTTTTCTAAGTTTACAATCTGATATCTTCATGATGAACTTATGTCGACATATTGAACCGAGGTATTTTTGCATGCTTGAGTATGGCACTGATTAATATATGAGATATAGATTCCATAGTGTTGATCGATGTATTTTAAAACATGGTTGCATATTCAATTACATTTGTTATGATATTCTTATACGTAGTGGAAACTACTGACAACTTACTTAATTAAATATTATTGGTTAAGGATTCTTCACTTGTAGTTTCATCGCATACTTCTAAGGATGAAGCTTCTTTTAATGTATTTATTTCATCCATTGGTGTTTGATTAAAAATATTCAAATTATTTATATTCTTATCTTTATCTAACGACCTTGTCTCCCATTCTTACTTGCAGGGATGATTTTAATAACCCCCTAGATTTATATGTATAAAANAATAACCCCATAGATTTATATGTATAAAAAATGGGTGAATCTCTCCGATATATAGAAAAATTTGAAGGCAATTTTACCAATAATATAAGACGTATATATACAAAATTTGGAGAATCTTTTTATTATGTATTGTTGTAAAATATTCGTGAATATTTCACTATGTTATAAGATATTGTAAAATCTTGGTGAANTTAAAATCTTGGTGAATATTTAACTTGATTATAAAAATTGTTTTACTTATAGCATCATCTTCTTTGAAACGTTTGCAAATATATTAGTACTGTATGCATTTTCTTATGCATGATGGGGTGTGTCACTGTGTAAGACTAGAACCTTTTTACAAAAAAAACGATGTTTTCATATGAAAACTTAAATCTCATGATGNCGTCATTGTGTAAGACTAGAACCTTTTTACAAAAAAAAAGATGTTTTCATATGAAAACTTAAATGTCATGATGTATTTTTTTGTTTTGATCAAGTTGTCTTTGAATTTAAGAGGGAAGCATTTCTAATTTTCCAGCATTAGAAGGGTGGGTCTATAAGTTTTGCNGATCATGTTGTCTTTGAATTTAAGAGGGAAGCATTTCTAATTTTCCAGCATTAGAAGGGTGGGTCTATAAGTTTTGCTGACATACATCTTGCGAAGTATTTGTCAAAAAAATTTAGGGTAGTAAGGAATATTTTATCGATTTTGTTTGGTATAATATTGTAATTAACATATTGAGAAAGCTGGACATGAGTTTGTTGGTATGACTTTATATAACTCACACAGATACTGAGCAAGAGGGTTTTAAGACAGTGGGTTGACAGCTTGTTTTTTACTGAAGTGTTATTTAAAATAAAACTGGTTGTTTTAACTACTATATTATGATCTTCAGATCATTAGAAGTACTCATCNTATGTTATGATCTTCAGATCATTAGAAGTACTCATCTTTGGAATTGAATGCTTGTATATATATTATTAGCTGAAATGATTAAATATGGATTTCCTTTAAGTGATGCACCAGGGCAACATGCAACGGGAGGGTTAAGGATGAGTTTAATGAGTGTCACAATGCTTTATTTGTCATATTGGGTGAGATGAGTTTAATGAGTGTTGCAATGCTTTATTTGTCATATTGGGTGATATGCATTAGTATAAAGGCTGACAAGTAACATCCCACTCTTCCAATGATGTGGAGTTTTCTTGAAACTAGTCACTTTGTGCTTCTAGGGAAGTATATGAATACAATCTCTTGCAAAAAAATTGAAAGTCCACTCAATGGAACCCAAGATAATCACTTTCTGCAATGTGTAGAATTTATGACTGAACAAAAATTTGCTATGACATCTGAGAAGAAAGAAAAATTGACGAATACCCAAGTTGGAGGGCTTGGAATTTTGATATAAGGTATAGCTATTTTTTTTTGTTAGAATACCAAAACAGATTTACAACCTACCCTCGCTGACAATATTTACCTATGGTAACCTCTGAAAATATTTTTTTTTTAACTATACAATGCCCCATCGCATTTCCGACGACTTGTGGCCATGTTCAACTAGGTTTCCAAAGATATGACAATACACATTTTCAATGCCCCGTCGCATTTTTGAACACTTGTCGAACAAGGTTGTCAAACATCTAACAAGAGTGATCTTGTCTCAGCCTTAAAAACTTACAAAAGTGATATTATTATTGGTACCTTGTAAACATCAATTAAGGCACAAAAAAGGGAAAACATTTCACAAACAATATTTGAACTTGAGTGAGGTGGGTAAACAACTTCTCATCTTAATCACATAAGCTAAGATACAATTAACATGATTATAAAGGAAGTTAGTTTATATTGTACAAAATTAATATCATAGAAATAGATGTTTACTACCATTGAAAATATTAATAGGAATATTGAATTTATGAGATGCTCTCATCATGTTCTCTAAATCTTAATAAAAAAATAAAAACAAAAAGTTATCATACAATGTTTACTTTAATATAAACCATTTTACTCATTAAATATTAATTAATTAAAATACCTAAGTTTCTTAATAAATGACCTAAATATGTTACATTTTAAGACTTTTTGGAATCACAACACCATAATATTATCTCAAAAGATTTAAGTAATTGTAATATGAAATGGAGATTTTACTCTATGGGCTACCCTTATGTTAAATTAAGCCTTGTTACCATGATTAATCTTAAAATATTTTAGTAATTTTCCAAATTGTATTGTTAAATAATGAAAGTTTTGACTTAATATTACAAATTCTATATCAATAACTAATAAAAATATATGCATTATAATTTTATTTAAAATATTAAATATATTTTTTATATTTTTTTTTATTAACATGATTTTTGTAAACATAATAGTTGCTTTTATATATTTTTGTTTTGGCCAATGGACACCTTTTTTATAAAGAGATCCTACAATGTTTCTTCTTACACTTGCAAAAAATCAATTTAACAATTTGTATTTAAAAAAATATATATAATCTAAATTTCAATGAATTAAAACAAAATATATAATCTATATTTCAATAAATAAAGATTCCCAGAATTTTCCATTAATTCCATTTAATAATGGAAAGCATAATTAATCAAAAATCTTACAAATTTGTTTCCATTTTTCTTTATATTATTTCATTTTTAAGCTTTATATTATTGTTCCTTTTTAAAGTTTTATATTGTTTTCTTTATACTTTTTATTGTTTTTTCAAGCCTTTATATTTCTTCTCTTTAAACTTTTCAAAAGCTCGGACTTACAATATGGCTTTTCTTTTATGTTTTTATATTGCTTTTCTAATTGTTTCCTTTATATTGCTTTTAGCTTTAAGCTTTTCTGGGTTGGTGAATTTCTCAATATTTGTGCGACCAGTGTGGAGTATTGTTCAGTCGCCAGTTATTTGCATAGCTATGTATGTTTTCCTCGCTACTGTTGTTGAAGTTTCCTTCTAGTCGCGTCGTTCTAGTTTCTTGAAGTTTCCTTCTAGTCGCGTCGTTCTAGTTTCTTGATTGGTGTCGGTCGCCTCATCATATGAATTTGAGAAGGATTTCTGGACTCTTCTGAAACCGTGGGTATTATTTTCCTCTTACATGTTCTTTGCAAATGTATGGTTAATTTCGCACTTTTAACACTCACTATTTTCCCATTTCCATGCATATATATAAATAAAGGAAATGAGAAGGAGATGGGATTTTTTTAAAGCATATATTGGATTAGATTCTGGGTAGTATGGCGGCATTTGGCTAGCTTGGTCGCGTTTCCACCTTGCAGTTTTTGTGTCGTTCTAGTCTCTGAATTTGAGGAGGATTTCTAGAGGCTTCTGCAAACCGTGGGTATTATTCTCCTCTTGCATGTTCTTTGCAAATGTATGGTTAATTTCGCACTTTTAACACTCGCTATTTTCCCATTTCCATGCATATATAAATAAACAAAGGAGATGAGAAGGAGATGGGATTTTTATTTTTATTTTTAACCATATATTAGATTATATTTATTTTTAAGCTTATATTGGATTATATTCCCAAACAAACCGCCTGCGTTTAAAAATTATTAATGCTTTGAAACAGCAACGCTCTGGTTCTCGATGCATGTTTCCTGCATCACTTGGGACCTACCAGAAATGAGCTAAACCTACCTAACCTATTGGCATGCAGATCAATTGCTAATTATGTAAACAATTCTAGGATAATGAATAATAGAGCCGAAGGGAGATGTCTCTTGCTGCGGTACGGTCATCTCAGGCCACAACCAATTGACCACATTTATGATGGTAGATTCGCCAGTCAAAAGATCTTCCAAGCCCTGCCCTCTCTCGATTCTCTAGATCTTTCCTTTTTCCAGCAGTATCAACGTTCTTATGCATTAGGCTTGAAATGCCTTCCACATAAGCCCCTAAGCAAGAGTCCTGAGTCAGCAACTTGGGCTCATCCGTGCCGGTAGGGAACAGTTGCAGCTGTGGTTTCTTAGTATTCTCAGCATTTTCCAACCACTTTTGAAGAGTTTTATAGCGACGAGGCCCTCCGTTTTTGCGCAATATCCAGTGGCTCAACGAGTAGCCTGTGGTGAGTGCCCCTTTTTATCAACTCTTCACTGCATTGGAAATCAAACATGTTCTCTATGATCTCGTCCCACCAGCCTCGTCAGATTCGCCCGGAAGTCTAGTCAAAACAATCATTGCCGTTTCTTAAGCGTCAAAATGTAAATGTTTTCTAGAGAACCAACGATCATTTCTGGCAGGCATTTCCGCAACTTCTCCTCTCTTTCCATGGCCATAGAAATTTTGATTGGTTGTCTTTTGATTTCATTTGCATTGATGTTCTGTATGGTTTTATTTCGTTTCGTGCTTTCTAGATGGGTCGTGCTTTTTTGTTTGTTTTCGTTTAGTACTTTTTATTACAACTGTTTTTGTTTGTTTTCGTTTAATACTTTTTATTACAACTGTTTTTTTTTTAATTGTATACGATATTATTTTTTATATGATTATTTCTTTTTCCACATGTATAATATGTATCATTATTGTGTTTTTTAACTTCTGATAAGTTTTCTTGAGATTTTCCATCTTAGATGTCCTTTCCACATTAAATGGTATCTTTTCTTTAGGCTTTAGGTTCAATACTTTTTTATGCATCAACAAAGTTTACAAACTCAGTTCGGCTTTTTATGCATCAAATACTAATTATATAGTTATTGGACTAGTTATGCATCACATTCTAATTATATAGTCTTTTTATCCATCAAATTCTAATTATATAGTTATTGGACTAGTTTTGCATCACATTCTAATTATATAGTTATTGGACTATTACAAGAGGTATTGAACATGCTTAGGTAGTATTTTGCTATATTTTTATTAGGTTGTTGCAAGCTATGTTGGTTAGTCTAGGTTAACAACCTAAAGGAGACATACTCTTGATGTTGTGATATACTTTTCCTAACCTTTCATGCATTAAACAAACACAAGGAGAGTCAACTGAAGCACCTATGAACAAGCCAAAGGAAACCTCACATAACACGACACTACATAACAGAGCGTTGATAGACAAACATCAAGTAAAAGTTATCCATGTACAAATATTTTGCAAAAATTTTAAAAAAGATAATAAGAAGATGTTATGTTATTATATAATAAATATTTTGTAACCAATTCCAAATTATTCCAAATCAAAGAGTGGAAAGTACAATAATTTCCTACAAAAGTAAATTCATGGGATTGCTTTATAAAAACATAGATAAGCTTCTCAACACAAAATAGATAAATTGATTACCCAACAAGACTTATTAGGAGACAATTTTCACAAAATAGAGAATTTTATTACTCTCATAGACATTTTAGCATTAGATTGTAATAAAATAGATCACTAGGTGATAATATTTTAATAAAAAAATATTGATGGTAGAGACTTTAGATAAAGATCCTGCTGCATCCACGCTATTCAACAGTGCAAGAAAAACTTGTGAGGAATATATGATTTTTTTTATAGAAGTTCCCTTGAAAAACATGTTAAATGTGCAACTGCAAATGTCGAAAAAGAAAAACATATCACTCAATAATAAATTGAACTAGATAATGATGTCCGCAAAGCATTCCAAAGGATGCAAGTCCCTAGAATGACACATTTATTATCCATTTTGATTCTAACACATTGGAAGTTAGTTCTTGAACAACATAATTATGATAAAATTACAATGTAATTTAGTTTCAAAGAAGGGAATTGTTTCCTACAGTATCTCCACATATTGTACTGCACGATCTTCATTTTAACCACAACATGCATTATTCTGGAAGATTTTGGTTGATCGAGTATCGATCTACCATTTAGTTATTCCAATATAGAAAATATAATATAATATTGATGATAATAAAAATAAAAGAAAGAAATATACAAAAGGGAAATTGACAGGTGATATCGACTTGTCGTGTATAGTCATTCTCCATGATGATTCAACTCCCAGTCCTAGTCACAACACATATTAAACATAAAAAAATATCCTCTAAACAGAATCAAAATGATTACCTTCCATGGCCGATGCGTATGTGACTACATTAAAATCTTTAAAACCGATCCATTCACTAGGAAAAGGTTCATTCTAAGACTAAATTTCTTTACTACGAGCATAATATTTGTTAAGTTTCCATAGCCAAAGAAACCAATTTCATGGATCCTGGGTCCCACACCATTCATTAAATTAATGAGTATATGTGTGTCAGTTTAAAGACGTGTTTAGTAATTCAACCAATCATGCAACAACGAAACGATAATGGTTTTGGGGAGTGTTACAGAGAGACAACCTTCCCATCATTTCCATGTGGTTTTTTCTTTGTTGATTGCAAACAGGTGGAATAATGTATGGGAAAGAGTAACAGTGAACCAACAAATTGCCAGCAAATCATGAGGACTGTAGCACCTCGGTTTTGACCCCATTGCATTAGAGGTATATGATGTATATATTGTAAATAATCATGGTGTGGATCTAAAGGCCAAGGCCCCATAATCGATTGGTTATGCTATCTTTTGGGTTGAAATTGTCACCGATGGTATATCGGGGCATGTGGCATATATATCAAGTTTTTTCATCATGTAAATATACATCTTTAATTAAATGAACCCAATCAGCTACGTTCAGGGCAACTAAATTGAGAAGGGGCATGATTTTCACAAGGATAAGGGGGGGCGGGGGAATTGTCCAACTTTGGGCTATGGGGGAAAAATCCATGTGTCACGACCCTGTTTGAATTGCTCAACTTCCCTTGTCTTATCCAACTACCACCTTAACCATTCTGATGAGTAGTTGAGGCAGTTATTGTTTGGGAGTGGGGGTGGCAGGATTTTCAGTCCTTACCCACTCGCACACTCCACTAGCATTAGGAACCTCATGTTGGGAAAAGGAAGTGGAACTCAGGAGGCTTTCCACTCTCTCCACTCATACGGTTACTAAGAAGGAGAGTTTCAAGACAGTGGGTTGACAACTTCTTTTTTACTAAAGTTTGATTTAAAAGCAAAGTTGTTGTTTTAACTACTATATTATGATCTTCAGGTCATTACAAGTACTTGTCTTTGGAATTTAATTCTGGTATATATATTATCAATTGAAATGCTTAAATTTGGATTTCCTTTGAGTGATGCACCAAGGCAGCAGACGAGGGGAGGGTTAAGGCTAAGTTTAATAATTGTCACAATGATTTATCTTTCATCTTGGGTGATATGCATTAGTACCAATGCTGACAACTAACATTCCACTCTCCCAATGATGTGGATCTTTCTTGAAGCTAGTCACTTTTTGCTATTAGGCAAGTATATGAATACAATCTCCTGCAAAAAAATGAAAATCCACTCAATGGAACCCAAGATAATCACTTTCTGCAATGTATATAATTCACGAATGAACAAACATTTTCTATGACATTTGAGAGGAAAGAAAACTTGATGAATACCCAAGTTGGAGGGTTATGCCTTACGATATAAGGTATACCTTATTGTTGTTTTTTAGAATACCAATAAGCATTTACATCCCACCCTCGTTGAAAATATTTACCTGTGGTAACCTATGAAAATATTTTTTTTAACTATACAATGCCCCATCGCATTTTCGATGACTGCTGGCCACGTCCAACGAGGTTTCCAAAGATTCGACAAGAGAAATTGCCAAACCACCGATGAGAACTCATTGCAAATTCGACCCCATCTCATCTATTTTTTGACACCTTATGGCCTCATCCAACGAGGCCACCATAACTGCAACAAGCGAGACCATTGGACAACCGACAAGCAAGTGTAAGAAAATTGACAAACCATTCCTCTAATTTGATGGCATAATTCTGAATTTTTATAGAAGAACTGTCTAGCATTCGAACAAGCAGAATTCATATTCTTGACGAGGATAAGTCAGATTTTCGATGAGGAGAAGTCGAAGTTTTGATGAGCAGATGTCGAACATTCGACAACTTAGCAGTGAAATATTTCGGCTTAGTATGTTGCAAAATCAGCGGGCATTGGCTTGTCGTCGAATATCCGATGTTGTGCCACTAACAACAATAAAATTTGAGGTTGTCGAATAACTGACAGGGTATTCTCGAATATCAAACATGGCAGCCGCTGGATTTTGGGCTCAAATTTTGTTGTGGTTTATAAATTGATTAATAGCAATAAGGCATCAATCATTTTAGAAGGAGGATTGACATGTGTAGTTGGTCCAGTCCTCTCCTTAGGACTTGCCACATGTCGTCATATTTCCTTATTTCTAAAGACCACCCAATCGGAGGTACTAGTTCTGTAT
>LPNX010218708.1:2897-14343 GCA_001517045.1 Pseudotsuga menziesii
GATACCACACTAGAACTATTCCATTTCCTTTGCACCGTGTAAAACAATAGCACAATCGCTGATACCAACCTTGATATGGCGAAAAGACCCTAGAAGTGTTAAACCTGAAGTTGACTGGTTCCCGACTGATCACATATATTTTTGCTGCAATCATGGTCATAATAAGGCAACAATTGTTTACGCAATTTGTACAGTTTTCCGTTTTCTGATAACTCTAGTATTCTACCAGAAACGTCCCTTGCCAGTTGATAATCCATGCGATCAAATGCCTGCCCAAAACAGTCGATCAGAAATCACAGATAAAATTAAAAGCGTTATGGCCGCTAGTTATTTCATTGAATATTTGGGGAAATAAAAACCAATTATAGATCACAATTTCAATCACTTACAAATCCTAAGTTTAGAGAGGTGAACGTTTGGCCAGCTATGGCGAGGTGACTGCAATGTTTAGACACAAGGGATTGCATGAATGGACGTGTGTCTATGATAGCGCCCACATCACTTCTAGTCAAAGAACCATAATAACCATCTCTGGTTAGAGGTACTAGTCTGTGCTGAGAGATTCCGTAAAATTGTACCAATAAGTCTACGAATGGAGATCCATTATGATAACCAATTCTTACATTGCTGGCCGCAACACTGCTGATGTCGTGAAGGGTCCGTTCTAAACGTGTGGCCGTAAGAATAGCTGATAAATTTGTTGTGTAGCAAGATTGTAGAATTCCAAAAACAAAAAGCCAGGCCACAATCACTATGCATCCCATTACGCTCCGGATGTCATCTGCTATCCCAAATCAGTTTTTTCGATTAAATTAGTGCTATGGGTCTTAAACAGAAAATGGAGCACAAACTAGGAATTTGTGATATAGAAAGAGCACAACATACCCTGATTAATGAAACAAGTTGAAAAACTGAACCTGCACACAAACCAACATTGCCAAATTTAATGTATTTTGAAGGCTTTCTATCTCTTCTATAGTTTCTTTTTCCTGTCCAGTTGATAGGTCTATAGAATAGGGCATGGCTATTAAAAGTTGTTTCTTACCATAATATGTTTCGGAAATGTTCCCTACGCTGCCCTTGGAACCGCCAATTGTTTCTGTGCTCCAAAATATAGACCATGAACCCTTCGAAAAATAAGAACTCCACGGTTAGTAGCCACATTTGTGCAGTGAAAGGTTTGGCAAAAACCCAGCCAAAACTAACGATATCCTGATCTTTCAGTGGAACATGTTACTATTGGTTAGATAATTGGAGCATTTTCACAAATGAAACTCAATGTTCCTATTGCGAGAGGGTAACATGTAGAGACGAGTATCTAAGTGTGGAGGTACAACTACATTATTATTTGTTGACCTATCTCAGTTCTTTCAGTGCCGTGGAGAAACTGAGTGGGAAAAGGAAGTGCTGGTGTGACAACTGCTGCCATTTGCAAGATGCCAAGAAGAAGTTGAAGGTCAAATCTGCACCTCAAGTTCTCACTTGCCAGCTAAAAGGTTTCAAATACACAGTACATGAAGGTGAAATGGAGGGATTCAAGAAGTTATTCTATCATGTTGCATTCCCCATGGAGTACATACTGCTAATTAACAATTGTGGAGATGGAGAAGCAGATGATTTTTTGTATTCTTCATTTGATGTTGTGGTGCATGTGGGATGCACGGTTAATGATGGGAACTACATTTCTATAGTGAGGAGAGGTGACCAATGGCTCATGTTTTATGATGAGAAGGTGGAAAACATCACGGCCACTGCTTCAAAGCAGCTTGTAGAGGATCATTTCTATAGTGAAGAGAGGTGACTAATGGCTCATGTTTTATGATGAGAAGGTGGAAAACATCACGGCCACTGCTTCAAAGCAGCTTGCAGAGGATCCATGTGGTCGAGAAAGAGTGAAGGTAGAAGCCAAACTTCCAGCCACACCCCCGGAAATATCCTGTGATTTAGCACCTAAAACATAACGGTTTTCTCTAGTAAAATATTATATGGACATGTTGAAGTAGAGTGTTATGAGAATCTATATTTGAATTCAATGTGGACTCAAGCAATGGATGGTACTCTAGGCATTGCAAGGTATTTTCCTCATTACAATGTAAAAATGAATAATTATGGAAAACAAGGTTTAGTAATGACCACAACCGAAGCGACACAACTTTTCACTCCCTGCAAACTCTTGGTGGAGGATTTATCAAATCAACAACAACAATTAGCGCCTTTGGGATCAGTTTGGAATCGTGCAGGAACTTGGGACGAAATAAATTTAAGCACCTGGGCCAACAGTAGGATAAAGGAATATCTCATTGATTTAGGTTCTTTAGAATTCGACATTTGTAAAGATAATATTTTGAAGGTCTCAAGCTGCGTAGGTGAAGTATTGATGGTGACAGTGCGCAACAAGAAGCGAATTTGTGACTCTTACTCGATGGACTTGAAGTTTCAATGGGATTGGTTAATTGAAGAAAAAATGAAGCAAATTTCGGGCACTTTAAATATTCCATAGGCTTCTTCTGGTGATTTGAAAGATATGTAGTTGAACGTGGCTTTGAATACAGACCAACGAATCCCATACTCGAAAAGAAGTACACTTATTCAATATCTTATGTCCTTCTTGTCTCCCATTCAGGATCTTGAATCTTTGGATTTTTTTCAATATTCAAGCTAAGAGACAATTAGTATGGCTGATAAATATTTAGTGCAGTTAGGTGTAATGATTTGTGGCTAGGAAGTTATGAAATTAACTGAATTATGTTTGAAACTTGTGAAGTTGGTTATCCAACCTCGATTAGGAACGATTACTTTGGACAATTTTTATCAGGGTTTATGTAAGGAGGGCCTTGTACTTGGATATTTGATGGAAATTGCAAGAAGGATATTTTTTAAGGTTGGTATAGAGGTAGAAAAATTAGAGTCTGATTGTTTAAAACTTTGTTTCTTCCATCTCAATGGAGACCTTTTTACTCTTCTCTCAGTTTACAAGAAGTGGGAGGATAAACGACAATTCAGAAGGAAGAAATGGTGCTGGGAAAATAACATTAATGCCAAATCCATGGTAAGATGTAAAGATGATATCATAAAAACTTCAAGTTGTCTCTTGAAGAGGTTCCGTGGAAAGAATAATTACAATTTGCATTCCCTTGTTGCTACAATTCAACAAACTTGCAACATCTACCGGCTTGGTATAGAGGTAGACCATCATAAAAGAGAAATCCAATTTTTTTAGATACAGAGAAAATACACCGGGAATTTGAGAGGATGGAAGATGTATTGAACTATGAAATGCAGGTGGGTGCTAAAATAATCACTGACACAAAGCGCATTGAAATATACATTGTGTTTGGACATAATTCTCATGTAACAAGAGAAAAGATTGGCATTCTATGTAATGAGAAGTTTTATTATGAGGTGAATTTGGAAGAAGACGCTGAGTTTTTAAAGCTTGTCATTTATAAACACTTATACTCTCATGTTGACATGTCCAAAAGTTATTCATCTAACAAGTTAAATGATGGTCTCTATGTGATAGGCTATTATGAATCTTTAGGAAATGTGAACTTAAAGATATTCTTATTATTTTTCTATTGGAAAGCTAGCGAGTGCTAGCTTTCCTTCTAGCATAAACATGTGTGCTTATGCTAGAAGGAAATGCTTATGCTAGGAGGAAAGCTAGCAGTCGCTAGCTTTCCTTGATCTTGTGCCATGTGCTTATTTCAAAATAGAGCACATGGCACACAATCAAGGTATAAGCTAGCAACCACCAATCACTATGGCCAGGGTTTTACTATAGCGACTAATAGCTTTCTTTCTAGCATAAGTATGTGTTCTTATCCTAGAAGAAATGCTTATGCTAGAAGGAAAGCTAGCATTTGTTCAAAATAGAGCACATGGTACAAGCTCAAGATATAAGCTAGCAATCACCAATCACCATAGACATGGTTTTTCTATTGGAAAGCTAACGACTTTTAGCTTTTCTTCTAGCATAAGCATGTGTGTTTATGCTAGAAGGAAAGCTAGCAGTCGCTAGCTTTCCTTGATCTTTTGCGATGTGCTTATTTCAAAATAGAGCACATGGCACAAGCTCAAGGTATAAGCTAGCAACCACCAATCACCATGGACAAAATTTTTCTACTGAAAATCTAGCGACTGCTAGCTTTCCTTCTAGCATAAATATATGTTCTCATCCTAAAAGGACATGCTTATGCTAGATTAGATCTAGCAGTTGCTAGCTTTCCTTGATCTTGTAACATGTGCTTATTTCAAAATAGAGTACATGGCACATGCTCAAGGTATAAGCTAGCAACCACCAATCACATTGTCCAAGGTTTTTCCATTGGAAAGCCAGCGACTCCTAGCTTTTCCTTCTAGCATAAACATGTGTGTTACGTTACAATGAAAGATAGCATTCGTTCAAAATAGAGCACATGGCCAAAGCTTAAGGTATAAGCTAGCAACCACCAATCACCATGGACAGAGTTTTTCTATTGGAAAGCTAGCGACTGTTAGCTTTCCTTCTTGCATAAGCATGTGTGTTTATGCTAGAAGGAAATGCTTATGTTAGAAAGAAAGATAGTAGTCACTAGATTTCCTTGATCTTGTGCCATGTAGTTATTTCTAAATAGAGCACATGGCACAAAATCAAGGTATAAGCTAGCAACCACCAATCACCATGCCCAGGGCTTTTCTATTGGAAAGCTAGCGAGTGCTAGGTTTCCTTCTAGCATAAGCATGTGTGCTTAAGCTAGAAGAAAAATTCTTATGCTACAAGTAAAGCTAGCAGTCGCTGGCTTTCCTTGATCTTTTGTCATGTGTTTATTTCAAAATAGAGCACATGGCACAAGCTCAAGGTATAAGCTAGCAACCACCAATCACCATGGACAAGATTTTTCTATTGGAAAGCTAGCGACTACTAGCTTTCTTTCTAGCATAATTATGTGTTATTATCCTATAAGGAAATGCTTATGATAGAAGGGAAGCTAGCAGTCGCTAGCTTTCCTTGATCTTGTGCCATGTGCTTATTTGAAAATAAAGTACATGATACAAGTTCAAAGTATAAGCTAGCAACCACCAATCACCATGCCTAGGAATTTTCTATTGGAAAGCTAGCGACTGCTAGCTTTCCTTCTAACATAAGCATGTGTGTCATGCTAAAAGGAAATGCATTTGCTAGAAGGAAAGGTAGCATTCGTTAAAAATAGAGTACATGACACAAGCTCAAGGTATAAGCTAACAACCACCAATCACCATGGACATGGTTTTTGTATTGGAAAGCTAGCGACTGTTAGCTTTCCTTCTTGCATAAACATGTGTGTTTATGATAGAAGGAAATGCTTATGCTACAAGGAAAGCTAGCAGTCGCTAGCTTTCCTTGATCTGTTTCCATGTTCTTCTTTCAAAATAGAGCACATGGCACAAGCTCAAAGTATAAGCTAGCGACTGCTAGCTTTCCTTCTATCATAAGTATGTGTTATTATCCTATAAGGAAATGCTTATGCTAGGAGGAAAGCTAGCAGTCGCTAGCTTTCCTTGATCTTGTGCCATGTGCTTATTTCAAAATAGAGCACATGGCGCAAGCTGAAGGTATAAGCTAGCAACCACCAATCACCATGGACAGTGTTATTAATTGGAAAGCTAACGACTGCTAGCTTTCCTTCATGGCTAGAGTTTTTCTATTAGAAAGCTAGCAATTGTTATCTTTCCTTCTAGCATAAGCACATGTGTCCTTATGCTAGAAGGAAATGCTTATGCTAGAAAGAAAGGTAGCAGTCGTTAGCTTTCCTTTATCTTGTGCCATGTGCTTCTTTCAAAATAGAGCACATGGCACAAGCTCAATGTATAAGCTAGCAACCACCGATCACCATGCCCAGGGTTTTTCTAATGGAAAGCTAGTTACTGCTAGTTTTTCTTCTAGCATAAGCACATAAGCATGTGTGCTTATGCTAAAAGAAAATACTTATGCTTGAAGAAGAGCTAGTAGTCGCTAGCTTTCCTTGATCTTGTGCCATCTGCTTATTTAAAATTAAAGCACATGGCACAAGCTGAAGTTATAAGCTAGCAACCACCAATCACCATGGACAGGGTTTTTCTATTGGAAATCTAGCGACTGTTAGTTTTTCTTCTAGCATAAGCATGTGTGCTTATGCTAGAAGGAAATGCTTATGCTAGGAGGAAAGCTAGCAGTCGCTAGATTTTCTTGATCTTGTCCCATGTGCTTATTTCAAAATAGAGCACATGGCACAAGCTGAAGGTATAAGCTAGCAACCACCAATCACCATTGACAATGTTTTTCAATTGGAAAGCTAGCGACTGCTAGCTTTTCTTCATGGCTAGGGTTTTTCTATTAGAAAGCTAGCGACTGTTAGCTTTCCTTCTAGCATAAGCATGTGTTCTTATCCTAGAATGAAATGCTTATGCTAGAAGGAAATCTAGCAGTCGCTAGCTTTCCTTGATCTTGTAACATGTGCTTATTTCAAAATAGAGTACATGGCACAAGCTCAAGGTTTAAGCTAGCAACCACCAATCACCATGCCTAGGGTTTTTCTATTGGAAAGCTAGCGACTGCTAGATTTCCTTCTAGCATGAGCATGTGTGTTACGCTAGAAGGAAAGCTAGCATTCGTTCAAAATAGAGCAAATGGCACAAGTTCAAGGTATAAGCTAACCACCACCAATCACCATGGACAATGTTTTTCTATTGGAAAGCTAGCGACTGTTATCTTTCCTTCTTGCATAAGCATGTGTGTTTATGCTAGAAGGAAATGCTTATGCTAGAAGGAGAGATAGCAGTCACTAGATTTCATTGATCTTGTGCCATGTAGTTATTTCTAAATAGAGCACATGGCACAAGATCAAGATATAAGCTAGAAACCACCAATCACCATGCCCAGGATTTTCTATTGGAAAGCTAGCGACTGCCAGGTTTCCTTCTAGCATAAGCATGTGTGCTTAAGCTAAAAAGAAATTCTTATGCTAGAAGAAAAACTAGCAGTCACTGGCTTTCCTTTATCTTTTGCCATGTGCTTATTTCAAAATAGAGCACATGGCACAAGCTCAAGGTATAAGCTAGCAACCACCAATCACCATTCCCAGGGTTTTTCTATTGGAAAACTAGCGACTGCTAGCTTTGATTCTAACATAAGCATGTGTGTCATTCTAGAAGAAAATGCTTATGCTAGAATGAAAGGTAGCGGTCGTTAGATTTCCTTCATCTTGTGCCATGTGCTTATTTGAAAATAGAGTACATGGCACAAGTTTAAGGTATAAGCTATCAACCACCAATCACCATGCCTAGGGTTTTTCTATTGCAAAGCTAGCGACTGCTAGCTTTCCTTCTAACATAAGCATGTGTGTCATGCTAGAAGAAATGCTTATGCTAGAAGGAAATGTAGCATTCGTTCAAAATATAGTACATTGCATAAGCTCAAGGTATAAGCTAGCAACCACCAATCACCATGGACAAAGTTTTTGTATTGGAAAGCTAGCGACTGTCAGTTATTTTTTGGCATAAGCATGTTTGTTTATGTTAGAAGGAAATGCTTATGTTACAAGGAAAGCTAGCAGGAAAAACTTTCCTTGATCTTTTGCCATGTTCTTATTTCAAAATAGAGCACATGGCACAAGCTCAAGGTATAAGCTAGCAACCACCAATCACCATGGACAGAGTTTTTGTATTGGAAAGCTAGCGACTGTTAGCTTTCCTTCTAGCATAAGCATGTGTGTTTATGCTACAAGGAAATGATTATGCTACAAGGAAAGCTAGCAGTCGCTAGCTTTCCTTGATCTTTTGACATATTCTTATTCCAAAATAGAGCACATGGCACAAGCTCAAGGTATAAGCTAGCAACCACCAGTCACCATGGACAGGATTTTTCTATTGGAAAGCTAGCAACTGCTAGCTTTTTTTCTAGCATAAGTATGTGTTATTATCCTAGAAGGAAATGCTTTTGCTAGAAGGAACGCTAGCAGTCGCTAGCTTTCCTTGATCTGATGCCATGTGCTTATTTCAAAATAGAGCACATGGCACAAGCTCAAGGTATAAGATAGCAACCACCAATCACCATGCCCAGGGTTTTTCTACTCGAAAGCTAGCGATTGCTATCTTTCCTTCTAGCATAAGAATGTGTGCTTATGCTAGAAGGAAAGCTAATAGTTGTTGTTTTTTCTTGTTCTTGTGCCATGTGCTTATTTCAAAATAGAGCACATGGCACAAGATCAAGGTATAAGCTAGCAACCACCAATCACCATGCCCAAGGTTTTTTTATTAGAAAGCTAGCGACTACTAGCTTTCCTTCTAGCATAAGCATGTGTGCTTATGCTAGAAGAAAATGCTTATGTTAGAAGGAAAGCGAGCAGTCGCTAGCTTTCCTTGATCTTGTACCATGTGCTTATTTCAAAATAGAGGACATGGCACAAGATTACGGTATAAGTTAGCAACCACTAATCACCATGGCTAGGGTTTTTCTATTGGAAAGCTAACGATTGATAACTTTCTTTCTAGCATAAGCATGTGTGCTTATGCTAGAAGGAAATGCTTATGTTAGAAAGAAAGCTAGCAGTTGCTAGCTTTTTTTGATCTTGTGCCATGTGTTTCTTTCAAAATAGAGCACATGGCATAAGCTCAAGGTATAAGCTAGCAACCACCAATCACCATGCCCAGGGTTTTTCTATTAGAAAGCTAGCGACTACTAGCTTTCATTCTAGCATAAATATGTGTGCTTATGCTACAAGGAAATGCTTAGGCTAGAACGAAAGCTAGGAGTCACTAGCTTTCCTTGATTTTGTGCCATGTGCTTATTTCAAAATAGAGCACATGGCACAAGACCAAGGTATAACCTAGCAACCACCAATCACCATGCCTAGGGTTTTTCTTTTGGAAAGCTAATGAGTGTTAGCTTTTCTTCTAGCATAAGCATGTGTGCTTATGCTAGAAAGAAAGCTAGTAGTCGCTATGTATTAGTAGTCGTTAAGCTAGGAATCGGTTATAATTCCACAAACTTCTACTATGTATTAGTATACTAATAGTGGCATCAAGTAGCATTGCTTGAGATTTTGTATTACTCTAGTTCCATATAGATGTTATTCTTCACTAGTCCACAATATAGGTTTAGATGACACCAAATAACTATTTTCGAGAGTACTTAAAATAGGGATGACTCCAATCAAGGATATTAGAATTTACTTTGAACAATTGATATAAAAAATAAATCTTAGTGAGCCATGATTATACAAACTTGCATGATCAATCATGGTTGGATTCAAACCTACTTAATAACTGCCTTCAATACTATTACAAGTTCCATGATTATACAAACTTGCATGATCAATCATGGTTGGATTCAAACCTACTTAATAACTGCCTTCAATACTATTACAAGTTCCATGATTATACAAACTTGCATGATCAATCTGTTTAAATATTGTAACTTCGAAGAATATTCTTATGTATCTTTTGTGGTCCCCGATGGTCCAACCGGGAGAACCACTTGTATTACATTGTACCCCGACGCTCCTAATCGGAAGAACTAATGAGAGTCATGAGGTAGTCCCCTTTATTTGTAAAGGTGGGTCATCAGCACCCCAGTGTGGTTACTTGAGCCTACATGTGTAACTCGAGCCTACATGAGTTAACTTAAGCCGACATGTTGATTGAGTAAACTTTAAGTAAACAGATGAATATAAATAGAGGTGTAGTGCTCCTCATTTGTGACACACACACTCACTTGGAATAGCGCACTTGTGGAGGAGAGGAGTTGCTGGAGAAGGAGGAGAATCAGGTTTTTGATCTCCTTGTTGGTTTTACCTTTTTCCCTTTTGGGGCATCTATATTGAGGAAGTTTTTGCTGGGTTTTTCCATTTAGGTTTTTCCCAAGATAAATCTGTGTTGTTCTTGTGATACTGTTTCTTTCAGTGATCCTGCTTTATATGCTTTGATTATGAAAAATGAAATGATATACTTATGTCTTAGTTAAGCATATGAAAATTCAACATGGTATCAGAGCTAACCTGAATAGGGCAGCTTTCACAAGTTACAGAAGCTAGGGCTTTTTATTTTTGGTTTTCTCTCCACAATCAATCAACAAAAGAAGGCTAGGCTGACTCTCCTTTGAAGGGTGCATCGTTCTGTCGAAGCGGAATTCGATTCTGAGCATTTTCAATTTTCGATGTGGAAATTAGGGATTTCTACAGAAGAGGAATTTTTGAGTGAGACCAGCATAGGATTGTTCTCCTCATCAAAACCGAATTTTAGAGACCTGGATCAAGTTTTTTAGTTGGGTGAATCTCCGGGAAAGTCAAACCCTAGTTTGACCCCGAGCTAGAAAAACCCTAAATACTAAAACTGATATGTTTTGACACATTCACTATATTTTGAGATTGGCGAAGGATCAGGAGCTGAAAATTGCAGGGGCCGAAGATAAAATCCTGATGAACACTGTGTCCAAAATTCATCCACAGATTCGTTGGATTCCAGGAGATATGTTCTCTCCAAGTTAGGGTTCCAGCCTCTTCCAGAATGCATCCCTAAACAGGACACCTGGGGAGAATTGAAATATCTTGGGATACAGAGGTCCAAATGGAATTCATGAAGATGTTTTAGAAAGGGAACGGATTTTAATTTCAGTGGTCTGAATATTAGACTCAGAAGATGAACCAGTGACATGTGGCATGTCGTACAACTTCGCTGTTCTGAACAGTCCTGTAACAGGTCACCTTGGGAAAAGGATCATAAATCCCAAATGGTGAAACCAATTCTGATGAAACCTATGGTGGTGGATCAGGGACATGCGAGGTTACCTCAATAAAAAAATTTAGACATAGAGGATCAGAAATTACGGATATATCACAGAAACCGTAACAGGCATTTCTGCAGAAGAAATTGGAAAATTAGGGCTTCTTGTTCCGGGAGCTTCCCTCCACTGTTTTCAGAAATGGAGTACATTGGACAGCTCCATTTGAAGAGATCTATCTGTCTATCCAATAATATTTGAAATATTCCAAGTTTTAAAATTATGGTTTCTGTTACAAACCCTAGATCAGCCAGCTCCGGAACCAGGACGGACACCTCAAATCGATAAGATCTAATCCTTTGATGTTGTCATTTGAGGTTCTCTTTTCAAAGTGATCTATGACATCAGCTTGATGATAAGCTTGGTGAAGTTGAAAACTTCCAAGCCTAGAAGTATATGATCTCTCTGAAGAAAATGGATTGGACACCTACATGAGCATAGAGGATCCAGTTTCAGAGGGAGATGAGGCTAGAAGCCTTTCTCAAGAAGAACTTCGTCAAATCGCAGAAGATCATTGATGATTCAGTTTTGAATCAACTTGTACTACAATTTTCTTCCCTAAAGACATCGATGAGGTTTGATTCCTTGACCAAGCTATTTGAAGGGAAGATCATATATCAGATTATGACCTTAAGAAACCAGCTGAAGAATGTGAAGATCTAGAATGCA
>LPNX010218708.1:24049-44768 GCA_001517045.1 Pseudotsuga menziesii
GAATTTTTTTGGTTTTTCATTTTTTGAAAACTCAATCTTGTTGAAGTTCTAAATTCTAGATCCGTACTCGACAATACATATAAAGGGAAGAAAATAAAATAGAGTATGACCTAGTTTTCCATGTTGTTGCTTGTGTATATGTTACTAATTGTTTTTCTAGTCAATATTATAAATATGATTAGGGGTAGTGTCCTCATCCACAGGTTCAATATTACAGTGACTATATGAGCTAATAATTTTTCATGGTATTAGAGGTTTCAGCCAATTCCTAGGCATTTCTAGTTCTTGTTGTTTCTTGAAGTTGAGAAAAAATCCCCATGTTCTAGCCACCCATTATCAAGATTGGGAATTAATAAGTTACTATGCCAATACATAAATTTGTTACAGTAACAAACACATTGACTGCTGTATCATTAAATAACTTTGTAGGTCACTCTAAAATGGAGACGATCTCTTACTAATATGGTAATTCAACACATGCACAATATATGCTTTATCAAATTATAAATAAAATGGTTAATAATTTCAACATACACATAATGCCATTAGATAACTTAATAGGTAAGAAATTTCTTGCAACATCTATTGTTCATGAGATGAGGTAAACCTTGATCAACTCAAATATTAATATAAATTAAAAAATTATAATAATAAAATAATGTAAGGAATCTAAGTTTAATATTAGGAAGATATGCTTCAACTTTATATAAATTTGATTTTATATAGCTTATATTGATAATATTATAAAAAAATGGTGAATATAAAGATTGAAATGAGTGAATTAAGTAATTTTTTGGTTTTTCATTTTTTGAAAACTCAATCTTGTTGAAGTTCTAAATTCTAGATCCCTTGTATAATTCCAAATTTAATGAAATATGTGTTTAGTCAATAGAAGCTCTCTTAGATTTCTGGAAATTATCATTAGACGCATAGGTTTGTCCTCAAATATAGTGCATAATCATATCACTGCTGACTAGGGGGTCAAATAGGGCTCAGAATTACTTTAATATGTGATCACATTTGAACCTAAGTTAAAGTTGGTAGGAAACATGATGGAAATCCAGTAAATACTAGCGATCTAGAGTTGTTGAAACTTGGTATGAAAAACTATACTAACAAATTCTTTGCAAGATGCATCCATCACTGTGCTTAAGTATACTTAACAAAATAAACTGAAGAATTATCAATACAAGAACTATATGAACCTTGGAAAGATATCATGGGCATTGTCCAATTTGTCAACTCTTAGAATGAAAAGGATGCTACAACCAATGTTACACAAATTTATTCTTTCTCTTGTTTTTCTACCTTTTAGCACATTTTAGGTTGTCCAAATTTCCAAGATTTTCAAGTTCAATGTCCAGTTTTCCAACTTTTCTAGATTTAATTTATGCTTATAATGTTTTCCCAAATTTTTCATCCTTTTTCCAATTTTCTAGTAGATGATCGTTGCCAAGTTTTTTCCAATGTTGAGTTCAATTAGTTAGACATAGGCTACTTAAATCGTAGCTAGTTATCATTATGGTGTCAAACTATAACCTAACTCGCCTAGTTCCTATTCGACGAACAAGAAATTAGAATAGATATTGTCAGTGCAAAAATACTTGCCAAAATTTAACAAATCTATTCAACTAACCATGGCATTCATCGAAATTATAAATTCAAGGATTAAATTGCAGTAATGTGGTTACTTAGAGTATAAATATGTGACTGCAAGATAATCCCTAGTCTTACCTTTATGGCTTAGCAAATTCTTAAGAATCAAGTCCACTCTCCTAGGCCCTTTAATAGGTGCAAACTCTAGTTTGAATTGATATCATTGTGAGTTTGTGTCATTTAGAAATAACAATAATAACTCAAACATGATCCGAAGGACGTTGATGGTCAACCCTCAGCCTATGTCCAGTATATAGTGGAGTCACAAATTTTTATCCAAAAAATTAGATAAATGGAATCATTAATGACCAAAGGGAAGGTTCTCTTATGTAGGAATCATTAATGACCAAAGGGAGGGCTCTCTTAAATTTTTGAATGACCAACACGTTGGTTTTAACATATTTTAGAGTGTTGTTATGATATTTTTATGATGTAGAAGAACCACATCTCACCATGTTAGTTTTATATTCACAAAATATGTTATATTCCTACCATTTAGAGAATTTATTAGAGTATTGTTCATCATATATGATGCATGCCCAATAGATATAAGAACAGATTTGGCATGTACGTGTTATGGAAAATTAGAAATATATATCTCAAGATAGCGTAGATGATGAGACTTGAGTTCCCTTCAATGCTTTTCCTACATACTAAATATTGAACCTTGATTATTGTTATGAATGGTTGATGATACTTTAATTCCAAATAGGTGTAATTCAATCAACAAAAACGCAAACAATGACCCAGAACTCAACACAATTACCTCAGTAGTATTAATTATCCAAGAGATATTTAAAGTACCATCATTAAGTGTGCATTATACCAAGAAATAAGTACTCTATTTTCTTTGTTGGTTTTAGATGGTGAACCAACAGTGGACACACATAGTAAGGAAATATCAAAGAAAATTTAAATATGGAAATATTCCATAATTATTAATGCTTTTGAAAATGTGAATATTAAGTGCAAGAAACACCAATGTATAGTAACAAAACTATGATTTTTTCAATGTCTTTTCAGTAGAATTTTTTTTTAAGACACCACAATAAATCATCAACTTGGGACCAATGCGAAAGGTACAGTACTTGTGATTTATGTGTCTAACCATGATACCCATGGATGGTGGGATAGATATCTTGCTGAGATTCCTTGCTATTCCTTTGTATTGCTAATTAGAGCTTGTTAGTTATGATGGATTCCCTATCTAGGGTTTGGAGGCTTTAGAGAGTCCTAGATTTCTATGAGACTTTTGAAATTTGGCAATAAAATATTTTTTTTATAAATACACAACTAATCCATGTTCCCTAAAGCCGAGTCGTGAGGCTTAGAGGTGGGTTGTATTTTTTTTATACTTGGACCGTGTACTAAACTTGGACTGTGAGGCTATTAACATTGTTATTTTCCTGTATATTGTTATTGTTTAGTTTCATCAGTTATAATATTTTTATTGTACATGGAATTTGGTAACGCATTAAGCTTTGGAATATATGGAATTATTGGAATGATGAATATTTGAAGTTGTTGTTCATTAAGCCCATGTTTTTAAAGTTTTTTTGGTTAATTCCCAGCATTTGTGGTCCCCTTCTTTTCCCAATCAACACCCAAGTGTGGATAATGCAGGCCTAAAAACATATACCTGCTAATTACTTACCTACAATTTCCGTTTCTCGAGGAAAAAAATAGTGAAAATATGTTCAAGTTCTTCTTATATTTGTAGGAAAACACAAATATTATTAGTGCACACTTCAATTTTTTCAATATTTGGTCTATTTTAACAGATTTTGGGGTTCAAACATAAATTCAATTAGTTGCATGATAAAATCACTATCTGAAATCACTGCAATCACCTCTCCTCTATTTTCATGAAATAGATCATACAAGTTCTTCCTTATATTCTTGTTTCCATATCTAACCATTTCAGAAGATTCATTTGGAGGTCTAACTGCATAGGTAGAAAGCCAAAAACTTGACTTGTTTCTCTTGGATCATGCCAAGTATTTGCTTTTGTAGCTTAATTGTAATAATATATTTTCTCTATGTCCAATCATTGATGAATTCAATAACCAACAAAATAAACCGTTAATAAAAGAGAAACGCGGTTTATAATCAAGAAAAAACTAGAATAATGAAAAAAACCTAAAGGTGGATTCAATGATAATTATTAGTGCCTAATAAAATGCCAACTGCTTTGAGTTAATCCACTAACTCGATTTCTATAATAAGATATAATGCTTTGCATGTATGAGAGTTTCTCCTATCTACCCTCCATAAATTGCAGTCAGGGTTTTATTGATAGTTTCTCTTTGCCAGCTTCTATTACACCTTGTCCAGTTTTACCTATATTAGCTATTAAGGGATAGTAAATTATGTCATATCACAAACCTTTCATGTCATGATGTACGTCAATTTTCCAAATTCCAAATTTATCTTTAACTCGAACAATTTATTAATATCACTAATACAGAGGTAAAATAAAGATTGTGAATTGTTCACATTAATCCATGCATAGGGATGAGTGTATCAGTTTTCCATGTTAATGATTTGTTCCAATTTTAATTGCTAGAGAAAACTATGTTGGAAAAAACAATTATGAACAACTTGCAATATTTTCTTTTTAAATATAGAACAAGCATCACTCTAGCGACAATAATTCATCGCTATAGAAAATCCGTCGATAGTTTCTTCCTAGTCACTAATTTTCCATCGCTAGAGCAACAATCCTCTATTTCTTGTATGGAAAATTTGTTGCTATGAGCATGAATGGATTGTGGTGCAACGACACAAATACATCGCTATAATGATGAAAGAGATACTCTATAACGACAAACAAATGTTATTGTAGCGACAAATGAACATTGCTATAGCAACACATTGACGTCTGTATAGAGACAAAAAGACATTCCTATAGTGACAAATGATCGTCACTACAACGACAAATAAGCGGTTTTTAAGTAGTCTTAATAACAACACTTGTTGTCTATTTATTGGCTATAGCAACGAACTATTCGAAGTGTCGCTAAAGCAACGATAATTTTTCCACAAAAGTCAGGGACAATTTTTCGTTTCTATAATGACACAAAAGTGTTTTGTATAACAACGATTTGATGTGGGAAAAATGTTCACATCTACTAGTGAATTATAGTATCATGCCCCAAAGTCCTTAACCCATGAAACCACCAATCACTTGCATATCCTTCTAAATTCAAAGTTTCCATTCTAACGGAATCCATTTCAATCATTGTATTCAAATGAAAATAAGTATCTAACTTTCGCACCCAAGAGCTAGTTGCATTTTGTAGATCCATTAAAGTAGGGAAGGGGTTTTTTTCCTATGTTTCTTAACAAGTCAAATTTTGAGTTGGAATTCTATTTCGTCCTCATGATTTTACCTTATATTGGTAACCACAAATCTCTAAAGTTCAAATTTCTTTTAAACTCTTCACTGAAGGCTATCTATTCAGTAATTCGAACCTCCAGTGGCGTGACTCCTTCAAATTGAATTTATATTTCCTCCACCCAATGCTCTAGAAACTTAGGCATAGTAGACATTGGAAAATATTTGAATTCAAGTGCCCTATTATGGAGTCTAGTACTAGAAAATATTTTCTCCTAAAATATTCTCTTCTCCTCTTGACGGGAACTACTACTATTGAATTCCCCCTCTTACTTGTCTACCAATCTAGACAAAATGTCTCTTGTTTCTGTTTGCAATTGGGTAAATCTCTCCATAACTTTTATAATGATTTGTACAAGCATATCATCCTTCTCTCCACTACTTATTCCTATATCATCTGTACTTCCTTTCTCTCCTTGAATATCACCTTGGATGGAACTGACTTCCTCTTCTTTAACAATGAAAATCTCTTTAGGCTTTTTGTGATTTGGGTTGGGATCTCTTTGTATGTACCTTTATGATTTTAGGCACACTAACTCAAGCACAGATGATCTTTAATGTTCAGTTCACCAAAAGATATAAACCATGTGCAAATTGAACATAACATTTAGTAAATTGACTTTATTGAAAAATGGAATATTTTATCAATTACACAAGACTCAGGGGTTGTATTAACAATTTCAATTATATATATTCAATACATATCATTGGTGCACAAATTTAGAATTTCATATTAAGGAAATTTGAGAAACGCTTGATCTCAAGAATCCTATGCACATTGTGTTGGGACCATTTAGGATTCAAGCATCACCTAGAATGAAGTCTAATTATAGGATCATGTGCACCCTAAAAGTCTGTCTTTCTTTCTTTTAATAATCAAAAGTTCAACAAAAAGAATAAATTTCATATTACTAACTTATTCTTTCACACCAAACATTTTGAGCTATTTATAAAGCACCATTAAAAGCAATTGATAGTTATTTTATTTGGCAATTCTTTGTTTACGTGTAATCCTCTCTTGTCACTTGCTTCATGATTTCTATAAATGGTTTAGCATGTCTGGTCTATGCCTACATGCTTTCTATAATTGGTGTTGATAAAATCGGTATAGTTATGAAATATGAAATGTGTTAAACCTGAAAAACGAGTGGGAACCCAAGAAAAGAAAGCCGAAACCGTAGTAAAAAATTTGAAAAGCTTCACTGACATTACCAATCGAGAATGTTATTGACAAAGTGATCTCACTCACAAAGGACACAGTGAAGTCAGAAGAGGGTTGCTTATTGTGAAAACATATTGTACACTTCCAACTTATTTTCACTCAACGTGGAGTACTTACGTTACGTTAACTTATTTTCAAGTTTTCACTCAACGTTGAGTATTTACGTTATCTTATTTTCACTCAATGTTTACTACTTACGTTGATGCATATAGTTTGATTTTAACAGTAAGTATTTCTATTTTGTTACAATAATTTCGTAGTTTGTTAAAGAAAGAGTTTGTATTTTTGTTACATTAGTTTGGTAGTTTGTTAAATAAAAAGCTTCTAAGTTTTTAAAATATAATAAAATATTTATACTTTTAAATTTAGAAAAATCAAAATCTGTATTGTGTAAATTATTGAAAATTCATTGTATATAAAATTTTATATTATAAATTATTGACAATTCCCTTAATATAAAGTCACATATTAATAAACATGTTTGTTAAAAAAGTCACTGATGTCAAATCAGTCAAATCAACTTGATTTGAAAAATAATCTCTTAAAAGAGATTAAACTTTCTCAAAAATTAGGTTACAATTTATGCTCCAATAATAGAGGACATGCCAGGGTCATGGTGCACCTTATCCCTGACTGTGATTTCCAGGTAGCAGGAATTCGTTGGCGAAAAATACATATTATGCAGTGTAGCAATTAATGCGACGGCGGTCGCACTGTCTGTCATCAGATCTTTTTCAAAGTAAGATTCCACGGCGTCCGCGGTGGCATTAAATGCTACACTGCATAATATGTATTTGTCGCTGAATTGGCATAATATGTATTTGTCGCTGAATTGGTATGGCAGAGGACGAACAGCCGTTGTCGTTTATTCTGCAATTATTTTTGCCGGCGATCATTGATAAACCCCGGTACGCACAAGCCGAAACCCGGAATCCCATTTTTCTAATCGCCCAAAGTTTCGACGCCCTTCATTATCTCTCGTACTTTCGGGCATGTTCTACGCGGAAGTAGTATACGGACAACCAAATCGCCCCCGACCTGACGGAAACCGGCAGAGAAAAATCTTGGAAAATTGCAGTTTAGAGTGTTTAAAATGCAACTTGGATGATCTGGGTCGTTTTAAAATCGGCCGTTTAGTCTTCCCGGGAGGTAAATTCCAATGTCGAATTTGTAATTAACGAAATAACCATTTTCCAGAGCGATTTTGACGGATTTTATTGAAAAATCTGCTGGAAACGCGGGGCGATTTGGTTGTCTTTTATCCTACGCGTTCTACGCCCTCCATGCGTTCCACAATTATGGGATCCATGGCTTCATGCTTCCGGAGGAGGGATGTGGTTAGTCCTGACGTTATCAGGGTCGTATACCTTAACGGAGAGGTCAAAGCATTTCCGGTTCCGGTTAGCGCCAAGCAGCTGCTGCAAAACCATCCGCGCCATTTCATCTGTATCTCACGTGATCTTTATGGCGCCATCTGCCCGTCGGTGCAGCCCGAGGAGGAGCTCCAGCTGGGCGAGCTCTACTTTCTCCTGCCGCTCTCAGCCCTCGAGCCTGCCCAGAATTTGGTTACTTTGGCGGCGAGGCTGTACGCCGCCGCCAGAAAGGAGGCATCTAAGGCGGCGCAGCGGCGGAGGAGCGTGGATTTGACGTCAATGTGAAGGAATCTTGATCACGAGGTGAAGGAATCTGTATATATTTGAACAAATAATGGGTGAATCTACCAAGTCTGTAATTCAAGGTTTCTGATGGGAGATAATGCTTTTATTAATATAATCAGATTGAGATTAATTTGGGTGTAATCGGATTGAGATTAAGTTGGGTGATAAGGCCTTTTTTTAATGTAATCAGATTGAGATTAAGTTGGGTTGTTGTTTGAATAGCTCTGTATTAGAGCTATAACTATGTATATATGTTTGCAATTCATAATAAAAGAGTGTATGTGAAGAGAATGGTTCCTCTCCCTATTTTTAAATCTGTATGAAAACTAGTTCAGCTCACCAAACCTGTGATTGTGCTATATGCTTGGAGCGGAGATCCGTGAATTTAGAGAGCAGGCAGATGCAGGGACGCGGCTTGCCTTACTATGCCGTGGAGCAGCTGCTGGATACGTGTCCTGAATTATTTACAGCTGCAGATCGTCAATTTAATGTAGCAGAGGTTCCTCTTCATCCAGATTTCAAAGTTGTGATGAAAAGCTCCCATTCATGCACACTGCATAGAAGGAGCACAGATCTGTGAAAAGGATCCGTGGAGCATGAATTAGCGAGCGATATGTGAATTGCGGGTGCATTCCTTTGATGCATGCAGTGTATATTCCATGGTGTAATTAAAGCGGCTAACTGGAACAGCAAAGAAGAGTATCTACCAGTACTAATCTCTTCAAAATTAAAATCTGGAGCTGTAGCATTCAATTTTTTTTTGTTCCAGCGCATCATTCACACATTTATGTCATTTACAATAGTAGAACCTGGGTGGGGAGGGTAACATTCATTTTTCCCAACCACCCAAGCTACATCTATCTGACACTCTCTCTGTCAAACCTCCTGTTGAAGAAAGACTGAAACTAATACCTAAGGAATGCCAAAAGAAAACTAAAAATGAAATAAGGGTTACTAGTCAGAATTTTATTAAGCAAGAAAGAAAGCTACAAGTCTGCCTTATGCCTCTCTGAAATGATCTATTTACAGAAGATTTACAAACATGTTTTTACTATTTCTTTTGCTGTTGGAGGGCAAAGTTTATTAATTAGACGGCTGGGTAGTTTCCTCGAAGGCTCGGAAGAGTGCTGGTTGGTCTGCAAGCTTATATTGTTCAACAGTCCCCCTTAAGCTTGACTTCTCAATGATGTTTTCAATGATGCCCACACCTTTCCTTAGATATTGAAATCTTTCTTTTGCCAATGGCTTAGTAAAGATATCTGCATATTGATCTTCAGACTTGAATTATTGTCATGGTAAATTTGTGTTTCTCCTTCATGATCTTGCATCAAATCTGACAAAATTCTTCTCATCCACACTGCTTGACATGTAGCAGACGTTGCTGGTACATATAGGTTTTAGGAATATAGGATAAGGAAAGCCACTTCAAATGTCACCACAAGTCTTCCTAAGAGTATTTGCACCCTCAATGGACATTGACAATATAAGGTTTTAATTACTATGAAAAAACCAACTTTTATCACTTAAATTATGTGGTGTTAATATGGCGATATTAATGGCACATGTATTATTTGGTGATAGAATTTGTTAATCT
Source organism: Pseudotsuga menziesii (assembly GCA_001517045.1). Lineage (NCBI taxonomy): Eukaryota > Viridiplantae > Streptophyta > Pinopsida > Pinales > Pinaceae > Pseudotsuga > Pseudotsuga menziesii. The sequence goes on from LPNX010218708.1 coordinate 33,577, forward strand.
TATTGGAAATGGAATGCTACATTTTTTATGTTAATTAGAGAAATGGTATATAGTGCAATAAAGTGGTGACAAGTAGTTTTCCACATTAACATGTACAAATAAAATTTAATTATGAAAATTTGCATCATAAGCAAAATAATTTCACAAATAATCATTTTGTAAGTAACCAGCTCAAGTATTTATCTTTTATATTATCTAAACAATTTTGTTTAAGTTTTTATTATGAGGTTTTGTACCATATATAACATTTCTTTTTGTAACAATTGTTTCAATTGTTTACTTTTTTTTTATATCATTGTCTCTTCAATTAAATAAATGCATTTTACAATTTATTATTATTAAAAAATCATAATTGATTTAATTTATTCAGATTTTAAAGATGGTGACAACAGTGGCTTGAATTGAAATTTAATTATTTGAGTAATAATTCTTCAATATTTATAAATTATTTGTTAAATAGTTTGATAGATACTAGTGCCTTTAGGAATATTTGAGCTCTAAGTAGGGTCACAAAGACTTGGACATGGTTGAGGAAATAGGAATTTTTAGGTATATATGGCCATGAAAAAGAACTCAAACTCCTTCACATGGCCTTGTGAGGGTATTCTTAGTCCTATGTGCGTGGATATTAATATAATTATGTTATTTTGATCATTAAGGATAGGAGTAGGAGAACTTTACATGGTTATGGGAGGAAACTAGGCCTCAGTCACTAAAGGAATATTTTAAGAATCCAACACTAACAAATCAAGGTGATCCTTAGTCTTACAATAGTGATATGGATGGACTTTGGGAGATTTTAAGAACTAGGTATACATCTTGGGGCCCTAGACATGGTTGGGCAAGGAATCCCAAATTTTCATACTAAAGGAAGTATGTAGGCATCTATGGTCCAAAAAGACACTTCAAATTTGAATATAAGACCTCTTGAGGATATCCTCGCAATATGAGTGGGGATACAAATTCCATTAGGAATATTTGAGAAATAAACATTTGTATCGATGAATTTGACATGGAGAATGGAGGAATCTTTGGCCTTAGTCCCTAAAGGAATATTATAGACACCTAAGGCCCATAAAAACAACTTGAATAACCACACATGACCTACTTAGGAATCCTTTCCCTCTTAGTGGGATATTAGTTACATTAGAAAGATTTGAACAATAGGTATGGATCTTGGTATTATGCACATGGACTATGAATAAAAAAGTATCCTTACACTCTAAAGGAAACTTCTATGAATATAGGGCCAAGAACAACGCCTCAAACCACTACAAATGACCTATGAAAGATACACTTCACCTCTTAGTGGTATATTGATGACATTAAGAAGTTGTTCAACACTAGGTGTGGGTATTGTAACTTACAACAAGTTCAGTGGAGGAATCCAAAAGCTTAGGCCATAAAGGAATCTTCTAGGTATCTATGGCCTAGAGTGACAACTCAAGCTACAATATAACATCTCTTAAGGGTATCATTATCTTCTAAGTGGGGTTTAGGGAGCTATTGGAATATTTTGAGTAGTAGGTATCGTTTTTAAGGAATTTGACATGGTTTGGGAAGAAAATATGGGATGCAACTCTCAAAATATATTATGAGTACCCATGTCCATGAACAATACATAAAACCACCACCCAAGAACTGTTAGGGTTATCCTTTCCTTTGAGTGGGGATACTAGTTCCATTAGAAGAGTTTGAATACTAGGTATGGGTCTCCATGCCTTGAGCATGGTTGAGGAAGGAGCCCTAAGCATTATTCCCTTAAGGAAAGTCATTTGCTCCTAGGTTAAATGATAATGTTTCGATCAACCACATATTAACATTTCAAGCATATTATTGACCTCTAAATGGAAAATTTGGAAATATTATGGAGTTATGTGGTTGGAGTATGGTGCCTCAGGGCCTTGGACATAATTGGTAGGTAATGTCAGAATCCTTATGGACTAAATTAATATTAATGGAATCTAGTCCCAAGAACTGTTCCTTCATACCAAAACACATACCCTCTCTACGGAAAATTTGGCCTTAAATTGGCAATGTGGATACCATTACAATTTTTTGAGCATAGGGTTTGGTTCACAAGGTATTCAATATGGTGAAGGGAGAAAACCTAGGCCTTAGGCTTTAAAGGAATGTCTTTTTCTTCCATGTCCAATAATAATCCCTTGAACAAATATAAATGACCTCCCAACAGGATCCTTCGCCTTTAATTGGGAATAATAGCACCATATGATTTTTTTATAATTATGTGAAGGTCTTGAAGCCTAAACCAAACTAGGTGTGGGCCTTGGGACCTTTGATATGGTTAAGGAGGGAAACCTTAGCCTTCAGACCTAAAGGAAGCTTCTAAGTATTTATAGACAAGAATGACATGTTGAAAATATACATTGTACCTTTCTATGATATATTTGGCCTTTAAGTAGGGGTTTTTGTTCTACATGGAAAATTCTAGGACTAAGTATAGGTGTCTAGCCTTTGGATATGGTTGGGGGGAGGAAGAGCGATCTTAGGACTTAAAGGAAACTTTTAAGCATCTTGGGATAAGAACAACGCATACAACCACCACACATGAGCTCCTAAGAGCTTCCTTTTAACCTAATCTGAGATAACCACTCCATTATAAGGTTTTAGAAACGTGGTATGGATCTTGGGAGCCACAAACATACTTGAGAGAGGAAAATTGGGCCTTAATCCCTAAATCTAATGATTTTAAAAATCCATAGCCAAGATGGAAAACCTGAACATACACACATGACTTATTGATGGTATCTTTAGTGCTTGAATAGGGATGTCTATGTCATTGGATGATTTTGACAAGTGATTATGGGTATTGAATATCTATACATGATCAAGGAAGGAATCATGTGCCTTACACCCTAAAGGAAGCTTCGAGGAATCCAGGTCCAAGAACAATATTTTAATGAAACACACATGTATGTGCTAGGAAATCCTTGGCCTCATATAAATGATGTCATCATCTTTAGGATATTTTTAAGCATTCTATATGATTTTGAGGGCCTCGAAACTGTCAAGGGAGGAAGCACGAGCCCTAATCCCTAAAGATAGCTTCTAGGTATCCAAGCTCAAACAAATTCCTTAAACCACCACAAAGGACTTCCCAAGGGTTTCCTTGGACTATAAGTGAGAGTATATGAGTGAGTATATCAAGGATAACACTTGGTATGTCTCTCATGTCCTAGAGATAGTTGGGGGCAGAAACATAGGCCTTAGAACCTAAAGGAATCTTCTAGGCATCCAAGGCCAATAATAATGTCTTAGAGCATCACACATGACCTTCAGAGGGCATATTTTCCCTCCATTCGAGATATGACTACCATTAGTAGTTTTCTAGCACTAGGTATGGGTTTTAGGACCTTTGAAATAGTTAGGATATAAAATTTGGGTTATAGACAATAAAGGAATATTTTGGGCATCTAAGGAGTCGAACAATAGATAAAAGTACCACACATGGCCTCTCAAGGATAGCTTTGGTCTCCGAGTGGAAATATCAATAAGGGTAGGAGGTGTTGAGCAATAGGTATGGGTCTCAAAACTTTAAAGGTGTTGGGAATAAGAGACTTAAAACTTAAGTTGTAAAAGAATCTTCAAGCAACATGACTTGAATCACCATAAAGAATTTCCCAAAGTTATCATTAACCAAAATTTTCCACTAAAAATAAATAATTTTTTTTTATATAATTAATAAAAAATATAATAAATTAATAACAAAATTATATAGATAATAAATTAAGTCACTTCTTATATTAAACTCTACTTAACACCACACAAAAATATTCCTAACATATTTTTTAAACATCCTAAAACCAATATGATAACATAAGTATAAAAAAAATATATCTTAGATAAAACAAAAAACCAAAAATACAGTATACCCAGCTGTCAATAAATGCCTGGGGTTATTCAATGTATTCATACCCAGCTGTGGTATGAGTTGTAGATGGTCTTACCCAAGTAGAATCGATAGTGCATCAACAGAGGCATCCTAGAAATGTGGACCAAGTGAATACCATTTCTGCTCTTACCTGGTTTTAGATATGTGAAATGCCACCCGAAGGCATGTGGTAAATATGGTACGGCAATACAAAGAAGATTCTACCTATGTGCACTAGTTGGTTTTTTTTGTTTCAATGCAGAGAGGACCCCAGATGGAAAAACTGGAGGAGAGTATATTTAAGGGTTTGTTGTTTGAAGAAAAGAAATGATCCATTTCAAAGGATATTTAGCTCATTTTATTTGATTTAAGTGTTTTTATTTTATTTTAAATTTTTTTTAATATTTTTTTTTAGATAATGCAATATATGATAATAAAAAAATAATTAGGATCAATTTTATGGAATCAAGTGTACCCAGATTTAATCTGGTTGGATTGAAAATAAGTTTTATAATATTCCTTGGTTAGGCTCAACGGAGAAAGACCCTACCCCAACCAAGTGAGCTACCCCTCAAACTTGATTAAGTATCTTTTTTGTTTAGGTTGTTTAATAAATAAAATAAAGTTTAATTACAAATTAGAATATTTTTTGCTGACACGTATTTTAGAGTTTTTTTTACATAATCCATTTTTTTAATATATTTTTTTGGAAATGGGTTTTTTATAGCATGTAGAGGTTGGAGTTCTTTAGTGCACCATACAATTTTTTTTTAAATGGTTGAGAAACGAAAGAGATATGGACGAAACACTACCAGTTTGTTTTTTGAGTTGAGGAGTGATGACAGAAGATAAATAAGAAAAAAATAGAAAAAATTATGTATTCTTGTTAAAATTTACATATTTAGAATTTGCAAAAAAAACCATATCTGTTTCTAAAATCTCATAAAAAATGGAGGTGTGCAACACAATCAACGAACCGTTAAACACGAGCATATTGAAAATATGGATATAATGCTGAATTTTCCATGGTTTATCATACTCCAAGGCACAGGCATGTTGAATCCGAAGCAAAGTACAAAGCAGACACATAGGCATAGGAATTCCATGAAAGCATGCGTGGAGGCTCGGCCTTATCATTTGGAGGGAATAAAAATTTGAATTTAACAATACGCGTGCATGATTTAACTCTACAAAACGCATGCACGTTATATAAACACAAAACGTGAGCACGTTATGTGCATATAAATCGCGTGCGCGTTATGTGAAACCAAAAATAGCGCCAACATAATTTTGACATAATGCTTCTATTCTTCAAGTTGGTGTACACTCCACATATAACATAAGGTTTGTAGGTTCATTAATCTAAAATACATCAATTGGTATCACACAAATGATATAGGATGTGTGTGTATACTATTACTACTAGAAGTATTAGTATTAAACTAGTTACTAATCGTACACTGATTGGTGATGGTGAGAGGGATCTGGTACATAACGATGCCTAGGGATTTCCACTAGTGACCTATTGCAACCTCTTCCATGGCCCTAATGACTTGCTACAATTTTCCAATGCATCATTTCTCCAGTATCATGCCAATAGCGGCAACCTTAGCTCCTTCAACGACGACATCTGATGCTCCCACAGGTGCTTTATATGATACACAGATAATAAATCCCTCTTGTAGTGAATGAATTCATCATCATCATCATCACCTTCCTCATCATCATCATCACCATCGCCATCATCATTATCCTCATCATCATTATAATCATCCTCATCCTCATCGTCATCATCAGCTTCATCATCACCATCATCATCATCATCATCAACATGATCATCATCATCACCATCAACATCATGAACATCATCATCATCCTCACCATCAACATCATCTTCATCATCATCATCCTCATCCCCATCATCATCATCATTCATCACCATCAACATCATGAACATCATCATCATCCTCACCATCAACATCATCTTCATCATCATCATCCTCATCCCCATCATCATCATCATTCATCACCATCAACATCATGAACATCATCATCATCCTCACCATCAACATCATCTTCATCATCATCATCCTCATCCCCATCATCATCATCATTCATCACCATCAACATCATGAACATCATCATCATCCTCACCATCAACATCATCTTCATCATCATCATCCTCATCCCCATCATCATCATCATTCATCACCATCAACATCATGAACATCATCATCATCCTCACCATCAACATCATCTTCATCATCATCATCCTCATCCCCATCATCATCATCATTCATCACCATCAACATCATGAACATCATCATCATCCTCACCATCAACATCATCTTCATCATCATCATCCTCATCCCCATCATCATCATCATTCATCACCATCAACATCATGAACATCATCATCATCCTCACCATCAACATCATCTTCATCATCATCATCCTCATCCCCATCATCATCATCATTCATCACCATCAACATCATGAACATCATCATCATCCTCACCATCAACATCATCTTCATCATCATCATCCTCATCCCCATCATCATCATCATTCATCACCATCAACATCATGAACATCATCATCATCCTCACCATCAACATCATCTTCATCATCATCATCCTCATCCCCATCATCATCATCATTCATCACCATCAACATCATGAACATCATCATCATCCTCACCATCAACATCATCTTCATCATCATCATCCTCATCCCCATCATCATCATCATTCATCACCATCAACATCATGAACATCATCATCATCATCTTCACTATCAACATCATGAACATCATCATCATTCATCATCATCATCATCCGCACCATCAATTTCATGAACATCATCATCATCACCTTCATCATCGTGAACATCCTCATCATCATCATCACCATCATCATCATGAATATCATCATCATCATCCTCATTATAATCATCACCTTCATCATCATCATCATCATCATCATCATCACCGTTAACATCATGAACATCATCATCATCATCCTCATCCTCATCCTCATCATCATCATCATTCATCATCATCATCATCATCACCTTCATCATCGTCATCATCATCATCATCATTCATCATCACCATCAACATCGTGAACATCATCATCATCACCATCAACATCCTCATCATCGTCATCATCATCCTCATCATGAACATCATGAACATAATCATCATCCTCATCATCATCATCACCATCTTCATCATGAACATCATCATCATCATCCTCATAATCATCATCACCTTCATCATCCTCATCATCATCATCATCATCATCACCGTCAACATCATGAACATCATCATCATCATCCTCATCATCATCTTCATCATCATCATTCATCATCATTCATCATCACCATCAACATCGTGAACAGCATCATCATCATCATCGTCAGCATCATCAACATCATGAACATCATGAACATCCTCATCATCCTCATTACCATCAACATAATCCTCATCATCATCATCATCCTCATCATCCTCATCATCATCATCCTCATTATCCTCATCCTCATCATCCTCATCATCGTCACCTTCAACATCATCATCACTATCATCATCATCATCATCATCATCATGAACATCATCATCATTCATCATCATCATCCTCAAAATCATCATCATCATCCTCATCCTCATCTTCATCATCACCTTCATCATCATCATCACCATCATCAACATGATCATCATCATCACCATCAACATCATAGACATCATCATCATCATCCTCATCATCATCAACATCATGAAAATCATCCTCATCATCATCATCACCATCATCATCAACCTCATCATCATCATCACCTTCATCATCATTATCATCATCATCATCAACATCATGAACATCATGAACATCATCATCATCCTCATCATCATCAACATCATCAACATCATCCTCATCATCATCATCACCATCAACATCATGAACATCATCATCATCATCACCTTCATCATCCTCATCATCAACATCATGAACATCATGAACATCATCATCATCCTCATCATCATCCTCATCATCAGCATCATGAACATCATCCACATCATCATCATCCTCATCATCATCAACATCATGAACATCATCCTCATCATCACCATCACCACCAACATCATGAACATCATCATCATCATCCTCATTATCATCATCACCTTCATCATCCTCATCATCATCATCATGAACATCATCAACATCAGGAACATCATCATCATCACCAACATCATGAACATCATCCTCATCCTCATCATCACCATCAACATCATGAACATCATGAACATCATCATCATCCTCATCATCATCAACATCATGAACATCATCCTCATCATCATCATCACCATCATCACCATCAACATCATGAATATCATCATCATCATCCTCATCATCATCATCATCTTCCTCATCCTCATCATCCTCATCATCCTCATCATCAACATCACCATCATCCTCATCATCATCAACATCATGAACATCATCCTCATCATCATCATCACCATCATCATCAACATCACGAACATCATCCTCATCATCATCATCACCATCACCATCATGAACATCATCATCAATATCCTCATCATCATCATCACCATCATCATCCTCATCATCCTCATCATGAACATCATGAACATCATCATCATCCTCATCATCATCCTCCTCGTCATCATCATCAACATCATGAACATGATCATCATCCTCGTCATCATCAACATCATGAACATCATCCTCATCATCATCATCACCATCAATATCATGAACATCATGAACATCATGAACATCATCAGCATCCTCCTCATCATCAACATCATGAACATCATCCTCATCATCATCATCGCCATTAACATCATGAACATCATCATCATCATCCTCATCATCATCATCACCTTCATCATCCTCATCATCCTCATCATCAACATCATGAACATCATCATCATCCTCCCCATCATCCTCATCATCAACATCATGAACATCATCATCATCCTCATCATCATCAACATCATGAACATCATCCTCATCATCATCATCAACGTCATGAACATCATCATCACCATCAACGTCATGAACATCATCATCATCATCCTCATCATCATCATCACCTTCATCATCCTCATCATCCTCATCATCAACATCATGAACATCATGAACATCATCATCATCCTCACCATCATCCTCATCATCAACATCATGAACATCATCCACATCATCATCATCCTCATCATCATCAACATCATGAACATCATCCTCATCATCACCATCACCATCAACATCATGAACATCATCATCATCATCCTCATCATCATCATCACCTTCATCATCCTCATCATCATCATCATCATCAACATCATAAACATCATGAACATCATCATCATCCTCATCATCATCAACATCATGAACGTCATCCTCATCATCCTCATCATCATCATCACCATCAACATCATGAACATCATGAACATCATCATCATCCTCATCATCATCAACATCATGAACATCATCCTCACCATCATCATCATCACCATCAACATCATGAACACCATCATCATCATCCCCATCATCATCATCACCTTCATCATCCTCATCATCATCATCATCAACATCATGAACATCATGAACATCATCATCATCATCAACATCATGAACATCATGAACATCATCATCATCATCAACATCATGAACATCCTCATCATCATCCTCATCATCATCATCACCTTCATCATCCTCATCATCCTCGTCATCAACATCATGTACATCATGAACATCATCATCATCCTCATCATCATCCTCATCATGAACATCATCCTCCTCCTCATCATCACCATCAGCATCATGAACATCATCATCATCATCCTCATCATCATCATCACCTTCATCATCCTCATCATCCTCATCATCAACATCATGAACATCATGAACATCATCCTCATCCTCATCATCATCCTCATCATGAACATCATCCTCATCATCATCATCACCATCAACATCATGAACATCATCATCATCATCCTCATCATCATCATCATCAACATCATGAACATCATCATCATCATCCTCATCATCATCATCACCTTCATCATCCTCATCATCCTCATCATCAACATCATGAACATCATCATCCTCATAATCATCCTCATCATCATCCTCATCATCAACATCATGAACACCATCCACATCATCATCATCCTCATCATCATCAACATCATGGACATGATCCTCATCATCATCATCACCATCAACATCATGAACATCATGAACATCATGAACATCATCATCATCCTCATCATTATCAACATCATGAACATCATCCTCATCATCATCATCACCATCAACATCATGAACATCATGAACATCATGAACATCATCATCATCCTCATCATTATCAACATCATGAACATCATCCTCATCATCATCATCATCACCATCAACATCATGAACACCATCATCATCATCCTCATGATCATCATCACCTTCATCATCCTCATCATCATCATCATCAACATCATGAACATCATGAATATCGTCATCATCATCATAAACATGAACATCATGAACATCATCATCATCCTCAACATCATCAACATGATCAACATCATCCTCATCATCATCATCACCATCAACATCATGAACATCATCATCATCATCCTCATCATCATCATCACCCTCATCATCCTCATCATCATCATCACCTTCATCATCCTCCTCATCCTCATCTTGAACATCATGAACATCATGAACATGATCATCATCCTCATCATGAACATCATCCCCATCATCATCATCACCATCAACATCATGAACATCATGATCATCATCCTCATCCTCATCATCACCTTCATCATCCTCATAATCCTCATCATCAACATCATGAACATCATGAACATCATCATGATCCTCATCATCATCCTCATCATCAACATCATGAACATCATCCACATCATCATCATCCTCATCATCATCAACATCATGAACATCATCCTCATCATCACCATCACCATCAACATCATGAACATCATCATTATCATCCTCATCATCATCATCACCTTCATCATCCTCATCATCATCATCATCAACATCATGAACATCATGAACATCATCATCATCATCAACATCATGAACATCATGAACATCATCATCATCCTCACCATCATCAACATCATCAACATAATCCTCATCATAAACATCACCATCAACATCATGAACATCATCATCATCATCACCTTCATCATCCTCATCATCCTCATCATCAACATCATGAACATCATGAACATCATCATCATCCTCATCAT
>LPNX010218708.1:46433-57138 GCA_001517045.1 Pseudotsuga menziesii
TCAACATCATGAACATAATCCTCATCATCATCATCACCATCAACATCATGAACATCATCATCATCATCCTCATCATCATCATCACCCTCATCATCCCCATCATCATCATCACCTTCATCATCCTCATCATCCTCATCTTGAACATCATGAACATCATCATCATCCTCATCATGAACATCATCCTCATCCTCATCATCACCATCAACATCATGAACATCATGATCATCATCCTCATCATCATCATCACCTTCATCATCCTCATCATCCTCATCATGAACATCATGAACGTCATGAACATCATCATCATCCTCATCATCAACATCATGAATATCATCCAAATCATCATAATCCTCATCATCATCAACATCATGAACATCATCCTCATTATCACCATCACCATCAACATCATGAACATCATCATTATCATCCTCATCATCATCATCACCTTCATCATCCTCATCCTCATCATCATCAACATCATGAACATCATGAACATCATCATCATCAACATCATGAACATCATGAACATCATCATCATCATCCTCATCATCATCATCACCTTCATCATCCTCATCCTCATCATCATCAACATCATGAACATCATGAACATCATCATCATCAACATCATGAACATCATCCTCATCATCATCATCACCATCAACATCATCAACATCATCAACATCATCAACATCATCATCATCCTCACCATCATCAACATCATGAACATCCTCCTCCTCCTCCTCATCATCACCATCAACATCATGAACACCATCATCATCATCCTCATCATCATCATCACCTTCATCATCCTCCTCATCATCTTCATCAACATCACGAACATCATGAACATCATCATCATCATCAACATCAAGAACATCATGAACATCATCATCATCCTCATCATCATCAACATCATCAACATCATCCTCATCATAAACATCACCATCAACATCATGAACATCATCATCATCATGCTCATCATCATCATTACCTTCATCATCCTCATCATCCTCATCATCAACATCATGAACATCATGAACATCCTCATCATCCTCATCATCATCAACATCATGAACATCATCCTCATCATCATCATCACCATCAACATCATGAACATCATCATCATCATCCTCATCATCCTCATCATCAACATCATGAACATCATGAACATCATCATTATCCTCATCATCAACATCATGAACATCATCCACATCATCATCATCCTCATCATCATAAACATCATGAACATCATCCCCATCATCACCATCACCATCAACATCATGAACATCATCATCATCAACATCATGAACATCATCCTCATCCTCATCATCATCATCATCCACATCATCCTCATCATCCTCATCATGAACATCATGAACATCATGAACATCATCATCATCCTCATCATCATCCTCATCATGAACATCATGAACATCATCCACATCATGAACATCATGAACATCATCATCATCATCAACATCATGAACGTCATGAACATCATCATCATCCTCATCATCATCCATATCATGAACATCATCCTGATCATCATCATCACCATCAACATCATGAACATCATCATCATCATCCTCATCATCATCACCACCTTCATCATCCTCATCATCCTCATCATGAACATCATGAACATCGTGAACATCATCATCATCCTCATCATGAACATCTTCCTCATCATCATCACCACCATCAACATCATCATCGTCATCGTCATCATCCTCATCATCATCATCATCACCTTCATCATCCCCATGATCCTCATCATCAACATCATGAACATGATGAACACATCATCATCCTCATCATCATCCTCATCATCAACATCATGAACATCATCCACATCATCATCATCCTCATCTTCATCAACATCATCAACATCATCCTGATCATCAACATCACCATCAACATCATACTCATCATCAACATAATGAACATCATCCTCATCACCTTCATCATCCTCATCCTCATCATCAACATCATCAACATCATCAACATCATCATCATCCTCGTCATCATCAACATCATGAACAACATCCTCATCATCATCATCACCATCAACATCAAGAAAATCATGAACATCATCATCATCATCCTCATCCTCATCATCACCTTCATCATCCTCATCGTCCTCATCATCAACATCATGAACATCATCATCATCCTCATCATCATCAACATCATGAACATCATCCTCATCATCATCATGATCACCATCAACATCAAGAACACCATCATCATCATCCTCATCATCATCATCACCTTCATCATCCTCATCATCATCATCATGAACATCATGAACATCATCATCATCATCAACATCATGAACATCATCCTCATCATCATCATCACCATTAACATCATGAACATCATCATCATCATCATCATCATCATCATCACCTTCATCATCCTCATCATCCTCATCATCAACATCATGAACATCATCATCATCCTCATCATCATCAACATCATGAACATCATCCTCATCATCATCATCACCATCAACATCATGAACATCATCATCATCCTCATCATCATCAACATCATGAACATCATCCTCATCATCATCATCACCATCAACATCATGAACATCATCATCATCATCCTCCTCATCATCACCATCCTCATAATCCTCATCATCAACATCATGAACATCATGAACATCATCCTCATCATGAACATCATGAACATCATCCACATCTTTATCATCCTCATCATCATCCTCATCATCATCAACATCATGAACATCATCCTCATCATCACCATCACCATCAACAGCATGAACATCATCATCATCATCCTCATCATCATCGTCACCTTCATCATCCTCATCCTCATCATCATGAACATCATGAACATCATGAACATCATGAACATCATCATCATCATCAACATCATGAACATCATGAGCATCATCATCATCCTCACCATCATCAACATCATCCTCATCATGAACATCATCCTCATCATCATCATCACCATCAACATCATGAACATCATCATCATCATCCTCATCATCATCATCACCCTCATCATCCTCATCATCCTCATCATCAACATCATGAACATCATGAACATCATCATCATCCTCATCATCAACATCGTGAACATCATCCACATCATCATCATCTTCACCATCATCAACATCATGAACATCATCCTCATCATCACCATCAACATCAACATCATCCTCATCATCAACATCATGAACATCATGCTCATCACCTTCATCATCCTCATCATCATCATCATCAACATCATGAACATCATGAACATCATCATCATCCTCATCATCATGAACATCATGAACATCATCCTCATCATCATCATCAACATCAACATCATGAACATCATGAACATCATGAACATCATCATCATCATCAACATCATGAACATCATGAACATCATCATCATCATCAACATCATCAACATCATGAACATCATCATCATCCTCATCATCATGAACATCATGAACATCATCCTCATCATCATCATCACCATCAACATCATGAACATCATCATCATCATCAACATCATCAACATCATGAACATCATCATCATCCTCATCATCATGAACATCATGAACATCATCCTCATCATCATCATCACCATCAACATCATGAATATCATGAACATCATCATCATACTCATCATCATGAACATCATGAACATCATCCTCATCATCATCATCACCATCAACATCATGAACACCATCATCATCATCCTCATCATCATCATCACCATCAACATCATCAACATCATGAACATCATCCTCATCATCATCATCACCATCAACATCATGAACACCATCATCATCATCCTCATCATCATCATCACCTTCATCATCCTCCTTATCATCATCATCAACATCATGAACATCATCATCATCATCAACATCATGAACATCATGAACATCATCATCATCCTCCTCATCATCAACATCATAAACATCATCCTCATCATCATCATCACCATCAACATCATGAACATCATCATCATCATCCTCATCATCATCATCACCTTCATCATCCTCATCATCCTCATCATCAACATCATCAACATCATCATCATCCTCATCATCATCATCACCTTCATCATCCTCATCATCCTCATCATCAACATCATCAACATCATCAACATCATCATCATCCTCATCATCATCCTCATGTTGAACATCATCCTCATCATCATCATCACCATCCGGATCATGAACATCATCATCATCATCCTCATCATCATCATCACCTTCATCATCCTCATCATCCTCATCATGAACATCATGAACATCATCATCATCCTCATCATCATCCTCATCATGAACATCATGAACATCATCCACATCATCCACATCATCCACATCATCATCATCCTCATCATCATGAACATCATGAACATCATCCTCATCATCACCATCACCATCAACATCATGAACATCATCATCATCATCATCCTCATCATCATCATCATCACCTTCATCATCCTCATCATCATGATCATCAACATCATCAACATCATGAACATCATCATCATCCTCAGGATCATCATCACCATCAACATCATGAACATCATGAACATCATCATCATCCTCGTCATCATCAACATCATGAAAATCATCCTCATCCTCATCATCATCACCATCAAGATCATGGACACCATCATCATCATCCTCATCATCATCATGACCTTCATTATCCTCCTCCCCATCATCATGAACATCATGAATATCATGAACATCATCATCATCATCAACATCATGAACATCATCATCATCCTCCTCATCATCAACATCATGAACATCATCCTCATCGTCATCATCACCATCAACATCATGAACATCATCATCATCATCCTCATCATCCTCATCATCAACATCATGAACATCATGAACATCATCATCATCGTCATGATCATCATCATCATGAACATCATTCTCATCATCATCATCACCATCAACATCATGAACATCATCATCATCATCCTCATCATCCTCATCATCCTCATCATCAACATCATGATCATGATCATCATCCTCATCATCATCCCCATCATCAACATCATGAACATCATCCTCATCATGAACATCATCATCATCATCAACATCATGAACATCATGAACATCATCATCATCCTCATCATCATCAACATCATGAACATCATCCTCCTCCTCATCATCACCATCAACATCATGAACATCATCATCATCATCCTCATCACCTTCATCATCCTCATCATCCTCATCATCAACATCATGAACATCATGAACATCATCATCATCCTAATCATGAACATCATCCTCATCATCATCATCACCATCAACATCATGAACATCATCATCGTCATCCTTATCATCATCATCACCCTCATCATCCTCATCATCCTCACCATCAACATCATGAACATCATGAACATCATCGTCATCCTCATCATCATCCTCATCATGAACATCATCCTCATCATCATCATCATCACCATCAACATCATGAACATCATCATCATCATCCTCATCTTCATCATCCTCATCATCATCATCACCTTCATCATCCTCATCATCCTCATCATGAACATCATGAACATCATGAACATCATCATCGTCCTCATCATCATCCTCATCATCAACATCATGAACACCATCCACATCATCATCATCCTCATCATCATCAACATCATGAACATCATCCTCATCATCACCATCACCATCAATATCATGAACATCATCATCATCATCCTCATCGTCATCATCACCTTCATCACCCTCATCATCATCATCATCAACATCATGAACATCATGAACATCATCATCATCCTCATCATCATCAACATCATGAACATCATCCTCCTCATCATCATCACCATCAACATCATGAACATCATCAACATCACGAACATCATCATCAACCTCATCATCATCAACATCATGAACATCATCCTCCTCCTCCTCATCATCACCATCAACATCATGAACACCATCCTCATCATCCTCATCATCATCATCACCTTCATCATCCTCATCATCATCATAATCAACATCATGAACATCATGAACATCATCATCATCATGAACATCATGAACATCATGAACATCATCATCATCATCATCATCATCAACATCATCAACATCATCAACATCATCCTCATCATCATCATCACCATCATCACCATCAACATCATGAACATCATCATCATCATCCTCATAATCATCATCACCTTCATCATCTTCATCATCCTCATCATCAACATCATCATCATCCTCATCATCATCAACATCATGAACATCATCCTCATCATCATCATCACCATCAACATCATGAACATCATCATCCTCATCCTCATCATCAACATCATGAACATCATGAACATCATCATCATCCTCATCATCATCAACATCATGAACATCATCCACATCATCATCATCCTCATCATCATCAACATCATGAACATCATCCTCATCATCCTCATCATCAACATCGTGAACATCATGAACATCATCATCATCCTCATCATCATCCTCATCATCCTCATCATCAACATCATGAACATCATCCACATCATCATCATCCTCATATTATCAACATCATGAACATCATCCTCATCATCACCATCACCATCAACATCATGAACATCATCATCATCATCCTCATCATCATCATCACCTTCATCATCATCCTCATCATCATCATCATGAACATCATGAACATCATGAACATCATCATCATCCTCATCATCATCAACCTCATGAACATCATCCTCAGGATCATCATCACCATCAACATCATGAACATCATGAACATCATGAACATCATCATCATCCTCATCATCATCAACATCATGAACATCATCCTCATCATCATCATCATCACCATCAACATCATGAACACCATCATCATCATCCTCATCATCATCATCACCTTCATTATCCTCTTGCTCATCATCATCAACATCATGAACATCATGAATGTCATCATCATCATCAACATGATGAACATGATGAACATCATCCTCATCCTCATCATCATCAACATCATGAACATCATCCTCATCATCATCATCACCATCAACATCATCACCATCATCATCATCATCCTCATCATCATCATCACCTTCATCATCCTCATCATCCTCATCATCAACATCATGAACATCATGAACATCATCATCATCCTCATCATCATCATCACCTTCATCATCCTCATCATCCTCATCATCAACATCATGAACATCATGAACATCATCATCATCCTCATCATCATGAACATCATGAACATCATCCTCATCATCATCATAGCCATCAACATCATGAACATCATCATCATCATCATCATCATCCTCATCATCATCATCATCCTCATCATCCTCATCATCAACATCATGAACATCATCCTCATCATCAACATCATCATCATCATCAACATCATGAACATCATGAACATCATCATCATCCTCATCATCACCAACATCATGAAAATCATCCTCATCATCATCATCACCATCAACATCATGAACATCATCATCATCATCCTCATCATCATCATCACCTTCATCATCCTCATCATGCTCATCATCAACATCATGAACATCATGAACATCATCATCATCCTCATCATCATCCTCATGATGAACATCATCCTCATCATCATCATCACCATCAACATCATGAACATCATCATCATCATCCTCATCATCATCAACATCATGAACATCATCCTCATCATCACCATCACCATCATCCTCATCATCAACATCATGAACATCATCCTCATCACCTTCATCATCCTCATCATCATCATCATCAACATCATGAACATCATGAACATCATCATCATCCTCATCATCATCAACATCATGAACATCATCCTCATCATCATCATCACCATCAACATCATGAACATCATGAACATCATCATCATCATCAACATCATGAACATCATGAACATCATGCTCATCATCATCATCATCACCATCAACATCATGAACACCATCATCATCATCCTCCTCATCATCATCACCTTCATCATCCTCATCATCATCATCATCAACATCATCAACATCATGAACATCATCATCATCATGAACATCATGAACATCATCATCAACATCATCAACATCATCCTCATCATTATCATCACCATCAACATCATGAACATCATCATCAGCATCCTCATCATCATCATCACCTTCATCATCCTCATCATCCTCATCATGAACATGATGAACATGATGAACATCATCATCAACATCATGAACATCATCCTCATCCTCATCATCACCATCAACATCATGAACATCATCATCATCATCTTCATCATCATCATCGTCCTCATCATCCTCATCATGAACATCATGAACATCATGAACATCATCATCATCCTCATCATGAACATCATGAACATCATCCATATCATCATCATCCTCATCATCATCAACATCATGAACATCATCCTCACCATCACCATCACCATCAACATCATGAACATCATCATCATCATCCTCATCATCATCATCACCTTCATCATCCTCATCATCATCATCATCAACATCATCAACATCATGAACATCATCATCATCCTCATCATCATCATCACCTTCATCATCCTCATCATCATCATCATCAACATCATCAACATCATGAACATCATCATCATCCTCATCATCATCAACGTGATGAACATCATCCTCATCCTCATCATCACCATCAACATCATGAACATCATCATCATCCTCATCATCATCAACATCATGAACATCACCCTCATCATCATCATCACCATCAACATCATGAACACCATCACCATCATCCTCATCATCATCATCATCTTCATCATCCTCATCATCATCATCATCAACATCATGAACATCATTAACATCATCATCATCATGAAAATCATGAACATCATGAACATCATCATCATCAACATCATGAACACCATCCTCCTCATCATCATCACCATCAACATCATGAACATCATCATCATCATCCTCATCATCATCATCACCTTCATCATCCTCATCATCCTCCTCATCATGAACATCATCCTCATCATTATCATCACCATCAACATCATGAACATCATCATCATCATCCTCATCATCATGATCACCTTCATCATTCTCATCATCCTCATCATGAACATCATGAACATCATGAACATCATCATCATCCTCATCATCATCCTCATCATCATCCTCATCATCATCCTCATAAACATCATCCACATCATCATCATCCTCATCATCATCAACATCATGAACATCATCCTCATCATCACCATCACCATCAACATCATGAACATCATCATCATCATGAACATCATCATCATCTTCAACATCCTCATCATCATCATCACCCTCATCATCCTCATCATCATCATCGCCTTCATCATCCTCATCATCATCATCGCCCTCATCATCCTCATCATCATCAACATCATGAACATCATCCTCATCATCATCATCACCATCAACATCATGAACATCCTCATCATCATCCTCATCATCATCATCGCCTTCATCATCCTCATCATCATCATCATCAACATCATGAACATCATCATCATCATCAACATCATGAACATCATCATCATCCTCATCATCATCAACATCATGAGCATCATCATCCTCATCATCCTCATCATCATCAACATCATGAACATCATCCTCATCCTCATCATCATCATCATCCTCATCATGAACATCATGAACATCCTCATCATCCTCATCACCATCCTCATCATCCTCGTCATCCTCATCATCATCAGTCATCATGCCCATCAACATCGTGAACATCATCATCATCATCCTCATCATCATCACCATTAACACCATGAACATCATCCTCATCATCATCATCATCCTCATCACCATCAACATCATGAACATCATCATCATCATCCTCATCATCATCCTCACCTTCATCATCATCGTCATCCTCATTCATCATCATCATCATCATCATCATCATCCTCATCATGAACATCATGAACATCATGAACATCCTCATCATCCTCATCACCATCAACATCATCGTCATCATGCTCATCATCATCATCACCGTCAACATCATGAACATCATCATCATCATCCTCATCCTCATCCTCATCCTCATCCTCCTCATCATCATCATTCATCATCATCATCATCATCACCTTCATCATCGTCATCATCATCATGCATCATCACCATCAACATCGTGAACATCATCATCGTCATCTTCATCATCATCATCACCATCAACATCATCCTCATCATCAAGATCATGAACATCATGAACATCATCATCATCCTCATCACCATCAACATCATGAACATCATCATCTTCATCCTCCTCCTCCTCATCATCATCCTCCTCCTCATCATTCATCATCATTCATCATCACCATCAACATCGTGAACACCATCATCATCATCACCGTCAACATCATCATCATCATCCTCATCATCAACATCATGAACATCATGAACATCCTCATCATCCTCATCACCATCAACATCATCCTCATCATCAACATCATGAACATCATGAACATCCTCATCATCCTCATCACCATCAACATCATCCTCATCATCATCATCATCCTCATCCTCATCATCATCATCACCTTCATCATCATCATCATCATCACCATCATCAACATGATAGCAATCATCACCATCAACATCATCAACATCATCATCATCATCCTCATCATCATCCTCATCATCA
>LPNX010218727.1:0-66725 GCA_001517045.1 Pseudotsuga menziesii
TTGGATCCAAATATATGGTGGAAATCGATTACGGCATGAGTTTATGTTTTAAACCAAAAATAGAAAATCGATTTGGGATTTTTGTTGTGGAAAAGAGGCAACTCGAGGGTTTCTCCTATCATTCATGCAACCCTATCGAAAAGAGGCAAGTCGAGGGTTTCTCTACATCAACCACTACTGCTGCAACTTCTGTGGGCTTCCCATTATTTGGTGGTTCTATCTCCGAGACAAATGGTATGAATTCAGTTCCATTTTCGTTTTCTGGAAAGAGCAGTGCTGCATCTGCTATTGCAAAGACGGATTCCAAATTGAGAAACCCTGAAACAATTCCATAGGTTGAACCATCATATGTTATAGGTGAATACCATTCATTTAAAAGCTCTACCAGTGGTGCAAATTTCACAGTAAAATCCCAAAATGAACTGAAAGCCAGTGTTGTCTCTCCTTCCCCATCACGAGAAGCTCTGGGTGCAACAGAGAAGTGCTATCTGTGAGATTTAGAATGGGAATGGGAGGGGTTTCTGCCCTTTGTCTGCAGAGGAGCGGTCAATAGGTAATTCTTCATCACGCGAACAATAGGAGAGGGCCGAAGAGGATAAGGCCGCAGGGGACAGAGCTCGCAGAGGAGAGGGCGACAAAGGAGGGTTTCTAAAGAAGGAGGGTTTGCAGAGGTCACACTGAGGCTGACAGAATGCCCCAAATGGATCCGTTCTCAGGCATTCTACCATATCAGTTGCACTTGTAAGTAGATGCTCTTTAATAGATAAGTTAACCTCCTTGCTTGAGTTCATTTCTTTTACCAGGCTTTCCATGTTCTTCAGCTACTGTAGATGAAAGCTACTGTAGTGGATGGAAATGGTACAGAAAAGGGCCATATTATAGTCACCACCATTGGTGGCAGGAATGGCCAACCTAAGCAAACCATAAGCTACATGGCAGAACGTGTGGTGGGAACTGGATCATTTGGAATTGTATTTCAGGATAAATGCTTAGAGACAGGGGAGACTGTAGCAATTAAAAAGGTTCTGCAGGACAAACGATATAAGAACCGTGAACCACAAACAATGCGCCTTCTGGATCATCCAAATATTGTCTCTCTAAAGCATTTTTTTTTTCAACCACTGATAAGGATGAGCTCTATCTCAATCTGGTGTTGGAGTATGTACCAGAGACAGTTTATCGTGTAGCAAAGCACTACAGTAGGATGAATCAACGGATGCCTTTGCTTTATGTAAAATTATATACTTGTCAGATCTGTAGGGCCCTGGCCTATATCCATGGTGGTATTGGAGTATGTCACAGGGACATAAAACCACTGAATCTTCTGGTCAATCCTCACACTCATCAGCTTAAGCTCTGTGACTTTGGAAGTGCAACCCTGGTGAGAATACCCAGATTTCGTTTTGGTTTTCTCAATTGAGAGTGTTTTATAACACACCTAATTTGTGCTTGTTCATAAGAATCTTCATTGTTTAGTAATAATATGGAATAGGAGTTAGATCAGGTATACATGCTGTTAACTTGTGTAACATCAATATGTTGTTAACCCCACATTAAGAATTGAAGGAATGGTATTCAAAGTCAGTAAAATACTAGTTTTCGTTCTTGTTCTTTGTGTATGTAGTGAATTGTGCAGTAATATCATGAAAGTTTTCTCATGTTTTACTTGCTACCTTTGTTGTGTTCAGAACCAGACAGATACTCCCAGGATTGTCATTCTGTCTAAACACGATGGTGCCTTACAACAAACAGAGGTAAGAGTATACGACTTATTACATAATTTTTCACTAAGATGAAGGGGTATGATCAAATTTCTTTGGTGGCTTTTGCAACTTAGAGGTAAAAATGTCAAATTCTAATGAATCCATCTTATACAATGTACATGCTCAATATGGCACTAACCACATTAGAAGTATCACCCTCTACATCTACTCAAAACTACCGTTGTTATGTTGTAAAGTATTAAAAAATCTTCAAACTGATTGAGAACATGCACAAGTCCTATGGTCATGGTGTTTCCTATGGTCATGGTTTTTCCACCGCTGTTTGAATGGTCATGGTGTTTCCAGCGCTGTTTGAATGTTCCTGTAGCAGCCTCCTATTGAAAGTCCAGAGATCACAAGGAAGACCCTTACGGTCAAAGATTCCTGTAGCAATTGCCAGCAATTAGACCAACATTCATCTCCCAGTAATCTTTGCAGAGAAGTATTCAGCCCTTTGAAGAAATATGCACATGATTTATCGTCATAGTCTTCATTGTGTGCCAGGGGGTTCTACGCCTTGGAGGGTTTCTTTTCCTTTCTTTGCTTCAGCGTTTAGCTCTGGAAGATCATTCCATACTTTTTCATGCTAATTGATAAGAGCATTCAGCCTTCTTTGGACATAATTAGTGAGTTAGACTACTCTAGGCTTGTACTAGCTGTTTTGAGGTGGGCCAATTTCATTTGGAGGCTTATTTCAACCATTTTTGCACAGGTCTTGTTCCTTTTTTTGAGGATGATCACTTGGGATAGATGCATGGAGGTTTAAACTTTATACCCTAAATGCATGGCATTTGGAGGCTGATCGCTGGATATCTTGTTGCTGTTTTCCTTTTTACAGCCCACACATGAGGCAAAGTTACACTCATTTGTTGGAGCATTCAGCATATGGGAGCTAGTTGGCACACATTCCATGGAAGCATCCTATTATTGGATGTGTTTCATGAAGGGTTCCACTTTGTTATAGGGTCTTTTCAGAATTTGCCCATCGCTTGAGAAGGGGCCACCCCATTTTGGAACTTCCTTGCTTGCACGTGTCAATGTCTTAGAGAGTTCATTGCCATGTTTTGTGGTTTCTTGCACATGGAACTAAGGTTATATGAGGTAGGACCTTTGTGGATAGTTGATCGTGTTTGTTGGAGTGGTTATGGAGGCCTACCTTGAAGAGCCCTTTCATTGTGAGAGAATCTTTGCATGGTTATATGCCTAGTTTTATGGCAAGCGTTCACCATTGAAGAGCCCTTTCATGGTTATATTATGCAGAGGTAGAGGAATCAGAGTCAAGAAGTGATTTTCTAATATGGAGAAGGAAGGCAGCTCACATATGCTGGGAAAAACACTTGAAAATTTCTACAAATGCATGATCAAGATATTGTATATTTATAGTAATGCTATCCCTTCAATTTTGCACTATCTCATGTCATCCCTTTACATGATTATGGCACCTTTTCTACCCCTTTTCCTACCATATCTATCACAGAGACTTGGATCTGACCTTGTTCTATCCCACTTATGTTCACCCTAAAAGGAAGTGGAGACATCTTCTCCTTCCATGGAAAACCTCGTCAACTAATGGATGTCACTGATGTAAATAGGATACTTACTATCAATATACAATTAATGGACATGCAATCTACTAATAAGGAATCACATACATTGTATAAATTATCCTTTAGTGCCAAACATTGGAAGGTCTTTTAGTGAATTTAGTGTGGATTTTTGTAGAGGCTCAAATGACGACCACCAAACAATTTCTAAATTTATGGTCTCCAATGGAACATAGTCCATGTAGAAATATGGTCTAATGTATGGATACATATCACCATTATAGAAATCCATGTCTTCCAACCTGTCTTGGTCAACCTTCCTATATAAATCACCTATCACCTCAATTTTGGGATCCTAATTTGCTTATTTATTTTCTATTTGCAAGTTACCTTTCTAATATGAGGTTCTAGCTGTATATATATTTGTTTGTTGCATTATATGTTGTTTTTGCTACAAGAGGACTGACTCTGTTTATGTTTCAGGACGGCTGACTCTGACAGACCATGCCCTTTATTTCGAGGCATTGGGCATTGTATCATATGATAAGGCCAAAAAATATGATTTATCAGCTGATTTGAAATAGGTTGTTAAACCTGAGCTGACTGGACCATGGGGTGCACGGTTGTTTGACAAGGCTGTTATGTATAAATCAATATGTGCGTAGGTGACTCATCATGGCCACTTCTTGTATGTTATCTTAGTTGGGTGATAGGTTGTGAGGCTCTCAAATGTTACATTAGCGTCTAGTTTCTGTAGATGCTTGCAGATATTAGTTTTCCCATATAATTAAAATTTCAAAGTTCATTCTACAGACCTGAACCAGTGGTTATGGAGTTTCCAGAAATTAGAGGACATTCACGTCGTGACTATTCGTTGGCTATTATTGAAGAGATTTTGTGTGTGCATCAGTTCATTCAAAAGTTTCATCTTGAAGATGTTGGACAGGCAGAAGCACTTTCAAAGGCAGTTTTAGGCATTTTACGTCTTCGTGCCATTCGGGAAGCATTCCATATTTTACCATCTCATCCTGCAAAACTTCTCACTTTTAACCTAGCAAAGAAGCTTCCTGGAGGGGATCTGATCTTAGAAGCATTAGCATATCTTTTTCCCTCAGTGGATGCTGTAAGTACAAAAAATGATGGTGGATATGCTAGTGAGAAGATAGAAAAAAGTGGCCTCTATTCAATCTCGGTTGTTACTACAATGGCTAACTTAGGATTCATGTTTACAAAGGGCTCTGGGACAACCGATGAAGCAGGTCTTCCAGTTGGTGAAGTTCTTGTTGGTGATTTGACTCCTTTAGAAAGAGCAGTTATGCAATCAAGAAACAACTTTAAAAAGCTAGAACTCGCACAGGCATAAATAGATGGAGTGAAAGTAGAGGGAATTGATACAAATGTGGCTGTAATGAAGGTTTGTTGTCTTCTGTCCAAGTTTAGGCCTTTCAAACTGTCATTCTCTTCTAATTGTCTGTGCATTGATATAGGGTATGTTCAAATTGTTTTAGTTATATATTATTTTGATGCAGAGGTGTAGTGTGCTATGCAAATATGGAGACTTTTTGGCATATGTATAGTCTTTAGGGGCTGTCTGGATCTTATCTTAGTCTTTTCTTATCCTCTTTCATTTCTTGCGATTAGATTATCTATTATTATTTATGTTCTATTTCTTTTAGAGTGTTACTGCATGTGCTTTTAATTCAGAGTTTTTGCAATCCGTCTTTCTCCCTTTTAGAGATATTATTGATAATAATAAAATCTAGTTGATGACTGCACTTCTTGGAAACATTGACAGTGACATTATTACCTGCATGTAGCAAAAAGATTACCTAGTATTAAATGATATTTGTATCAGTGGCTTGCAGCAACCACTTTTTATACTCAGATTTGGTCATCCTAGTAAATGGGTCAAGTTTATTTTGGGTGCATCATCTTGTAAATGGCTAATGTATAACAGTACTTGTAGGAATTGATTCTAGTGTTAAAACTTGTTGCAGTAACAGGTAAACCAATGCCCGTGGAAAATTTCTTCCAGAAATGGTGAAATATTCATGTGCAAGGCATGTACATTGTTTTCTTTCCATGAAAACCAGATTGATGTCACTGTACATATGAACAGGTTTAAGTTACATGTAGCCACACTGAATAAGATCTTAATGAAAGCTGTACTGATGAGTCTCATATACACTGCTGCTATTCCTCGGCATACTTGTTCTCTTCATTTTTATTATTTGTTAATGCAAGTTAAAGAAAAATATTTCGTCTGCACTTGCAAATTTATGGTTGATAACATTGATGGCACTTTTGGCTATCTTCTCTTCATTTGGTATTCTTTCCAGATTGTTGCAGTGACCTTGGAAAATTATGAATTGCTTCCAATGGATAAAGATAATCATATCAGTGATAATTTTGATGATCATTGGGTACAATCACATAGAGGTGAGGGCCATATTGAAGCGACGATAGGAGCAATTAGAAGAGTTCCTTCCTGGAAGGAGGTCTGGGACTTTAAAGGTGTACTTAATCTCACAAGGTATGCAAATCATCATGTTTCCTTTGTTTTGTGCTCTAGGTTTTAACTATTTTCTCTAAGCATCATCGGTTCTTTTTATGCACTACTTATTGAATAATCTTACAGGGAAGAAGTAGAGAACCACTATTTTTTGTTGACTTCTGCTCCATTTGAGGTCCCGCATGCTCAATTTTCCTGAGCCCCCCTTTTCCTTGACCATGCTACAGCTTGAAAACCCTCTCCTCCTCACGTTATTTAGACAACATTACCAATTCTATGGAGAAATTATGCCCCTCGACACTCTCTTCTTGGATGTCCTCACTTCCTGAGCTTTACTCGGGAGGATTATCTTCATTTCCAAGGAGTTCCATTCCTCTCTTAGGATCCTATGCCCCCCATAGGGGCCTTCCTCTTCCTTTGAAAATCAACAATCCCACTGCGATATAGAACTCAAGGATATGAGGAGGGGTCATAATCAAATTGTCGCTCTGCAAATGGAGCAAAATGTGATGCTTTCTATTCACCAGGATTGCCATAAATGGGTGCAAACCTACATGGTTATGCTCCTCTAGCATAATAATGGATCTCTGAACAATATTAACATCAACATTGAATGCCCAAGCCATCCACATTATACCCAAATATCTTTCAGTACAATGAATTATTATTGTGGCAATAAAAATTGTTTTAGGAAAGCTGGTTTTGCGTATATTGTATTTTAAACTCTTTGTTGTAGGATGGTTTTATCGAGAATATCATTTTTGTTATGTTTGGTCTGTGTGTGCTATGTTTTCTCTGGACTATTCCCTTGCATCTTTTCAACTTTTTGTTGATGGGAATATTGACATTTACCTCCATATATACTAGTGGGTTTTGCTCCAAGCAAATGATGTTTATGATTAGGGAATTTATGAGGTGCCCAAAAAGAGGTTCCTTGAATTTGGTTGAGACATTGGCATACTTGGTTGTATAATGGTCAAGACAAGTTCATTCCATTGTTAGTTGGGTGTATT
This sequence comes from Pseudotsuga menziesii, assembly GCA_001517045.1. Classification (NCBI taxonomy): domain Eukaryota; kingdom Viridiplantae; phylum Streptophyta; class Pinopsida; order Pinales; family Pinaceae; genus Pseudotsuga; species Pseudotsuga menziesii. The sequence goes on from LPNX010218727.1 coordinate 6,833, forward strand.
GACATAACTTCCCTTGTGTTGTCGCTCGATATATATGGACTTGTGGTGATATGGAGTTATCAATTCAATGAAGAATGTTGTCCAACATATTGCCTTAGACAAATGCAAGGTTTGCATTATTCTCCGATTGGTTGATTTGTTACAATTTTTGAAATGAGCTATTTGTATCTGGTAGTTTATTCAAGCATAGTCTATGTAACTAAGACATTGACAGGTTAGCTATTGGTGTTGATATGCATAATATGTATCATAATGCATGGGCTTAGATATCATGGACCTTCCTAGTTTCCTACCATGAAAAGAGTAAAAAATTAGTGTGGCATATAGGCCTAGATCTCATTGTATCTACAATAGCTTTGATGTTATGTATAGTCATGTTTTATATATCTACTTCAATACATAGGGAGATTCTAGGTAAAGTCTCGTATCGACTTGCTTTTTTTTTCAATAAAATAGAAATAACAATATGCCCAATGAATAGTTCTATAAGAATTGATACAATATTTTGATTGTAGTGTGTGTGCTTGGTTTTCCGTACTTATAGGATTGATCCGATTTGCACCATGTTAGCTTATATAAAGTCCTGTTTTAGTTTCCTTAAAAAACACATAAAAAATAGAGTCCCTGAGATGGGTGATGAGTAATTGGGACCACAAAAAATAAAGTTTCTGATTTATGGAAAATTATGTGTTTAGGAAACATTGATTTTAGCTATGTCTACTTACCTTATGTTGTTAGCTTCTGCTTGGGACAGTTCAATGGCTTGTAGCCATGATGTTGGAATTAAACTTGCTACAACTATTGTTTGATCAATGCCAATCCATTCTCGTGATACTAAGCAATTTGATGATATGTATATAGGTTCCTGTATCGAGTTTACTATAAGAAAATATGATTATTTTATAAGTTTTATGGATGTAAATGGTATGTATGATTTGACTATGACTATAGTTGCTTAATTGAATATGGTATTTTAGTCATAGCTAGTTCCTCCATTGGCCTTTCCGTTTTACTCATTTTCTTTGTCCATTTGATCATAGTAAACCGTGCAATAGAATTAAGTAGAAAGAGCAGGTATAGAAGTATACCACTATAGGAAGAAGAGTATACTGTTTCATAAATTATTTAAAAAAAATAAAAAATTCAAAACCATCGCTTAAGCGATGCCTATAGGTGTCGCTTAATCGACGCTTAACCGACGCCTATAGGTGTCGCTTAACAAATAGCAGTTCATGTCGCATATCCGACGTTTAAGGATACGCCCGTCGCTTAACCGATAGTAGCTTATGTCACATATTCGACGCTTTTTGGCTATCTCCGTCGCTTAACCGACGGCAGGAAGGTTTTTTCTTAAAAAAATTTCACAGTCGTTGAAAACATGCTGTCGCTTAACCGACACCTTAAATTTAACTGACGGTTACTTAGGTGTCACTTAACCGACGGTTATTTAGGTGTCAGAAAACCGACAGCAAGTTTCCGACGCTTAAAAAAAAATCAAAGTGTCGTACATGCAACAGGGAAGTGTCGAAAATCCGACATGACGGCCGTCAGATTTTTTGTCAAAATGTAGTAGTGATCTTACATACTTGTGGGAACAATATTGACCGTTTATCTACTTTTGATGAGGAATTAGGCTCTCAGAACTCTAAGTTATGTTAGCTTAATCCTTTACCTTCCACGTTTCAGCTTTTGCCTTTCCACTACGAAACTCGAAAACCAAGAAATTAATATTCTGTTAACTTAATATGTGACTCTCCATAGTCTAGCTTCTTCCTTTAGGCAGCAGAACACAAAAATTGTGAACTCAATCTTACGTTAACTTAATATTTGACTCTCCGTGTTCCATCTTTCTCCTTTCCGCTGCAAAACTCAGAAACTGAGAACTCAACCATTCTTTAACTTAAAAATTTAACTCTTTGTGTTTTGCATTCCGCATTTTCGCTATGGAACTCGGAAACCAGAAACTTAATGAAACAAACACTTGGCCTTTTGGATTTCCTTCTTTGGACTTTCGTCGTTTCGCCTTCTGCTATGGACCTCATAAATCATAAACTTCATGAAACAAATACTTGGTCTTTTGGACTTTTGCCTTCCGACTTCCAAGTTTCCACCTTCTGCTGTGGACCTCAGAAATCAGAAACTTCATGAAACAAACACTTGGTATTTCAGCTTCCCTCCTTTCAACTTCCGCATCTACCTTCCACACCATTGATCCTTGCGGAACCAACCCTGACCAACGATATGGATTTGATGCAGAAATCAGATTTTGAAAATTTAATGTTTTCATTGTCTTGTTTTTTTGTTTCCCACCTTCTTCCTTTCGCAACTTCTATAAAGCATTGATCTCTTCTATGACCTTAATCCAAAATGTTAATCTATTTTCTTTATCGATCATCATTTAGCTGGGAAGATCAACGTTTATCATTGTCGAATCAACATGTTGAGGTTTGAATTGGGGTTGAATTCACTGTAATTAATTTGATATGGAACCTCTCTTAGTGCTTATAGCCATACCTTGAATCTGTTGAGTTAACATGATTTGAGAACATTTAACTAACTGCGCTAAGTTGCTCATAGGTTTTTGTACAGTTTAAATACAATTATTCTCTATGAAAAATAATTTCAACCAAACTATTGAATAACCTAGATCTAAACTATAAACAAGAATAATAGTTTAATTCAGAAACCTAAATGCAGAATTAAGGAAGAGTTACATAAATTGATTCATTCAGGAAATACATAGTAGAATATCCAATTCAGTTACAACCACTGATGAAGAGAATTTTGGGGAACGTAAACATCGTAAAGAATATCCAAATCAATGGACGTGGTTGATCGTGTGAGCCGATCAAATACCAAGAACTATATCACTGGGTGAAATAGCATGGTCAAATAAAAACCGTATGGGCGTGATACTTTACGCAATCCTCCCTATGACCATTGAAGTCCACTGATGATCTAGATCTAATGGTCCTTCGTTCATTTTGATGGTGAACTAGAAAGGTAGTTTAAAGTTGAAGATGAGAGAAAAATCAATATGAAATCGGATCCACGATGGATTTGAATTATTTTCTTGGTTGAACACTTGTAGGACCATAGACCGAGTGATTTTAATTTAGCAGATCTACCAAGTTTAGAACCAGATTAGAAACCAGTGACAAAAAAGGTAAACACTGTTATCAAGGAGCTTGGAAATCAGATTTAGACAACAAAATTTTAATTTGTTCTCATAAACAACATAGAAAACTCGAGGATCGACACCAGAACCAACAATACCACTTAAATGGGATTCAAAAATCAAGAAATAAAATCAATGAAGATTTAGTAGAGAAGATACAAATTGGGAAACACCAATAAACGTAGGAAAATGTTTAAAACATAGTAGCTCATTTGTAGATACAGACTCGTCATTTCTACATCAATCAAGTTTTGATTCTGAAACTATTAACGAATTTACAGCAATCAAAACTAAGTAGTTTTTCTCAAAAAAAAAAATAAGTGCTACAGTAATAACATTTTACAGATTAAATAAACTTCAAAGAAATAGAGATTTTCGTTCTACATAGAATAGCTACATAATATTTCCTAGAAGTATAATTGCAACTCAACATTTTACGAATACAACCTACTGTACTAGAATCATTCACAAGAAACAAAGTAGGAACCTAGCACCAACGTTGGGAAAACACAAGTGGAGAAGTTGTTCCTCCCAACCAACTCCCAGAGAATCCCAATTACTTGCTCCAGAACCCCCGAGTATGTTCTCTAAACCATAAGAGAAAAATATGTCAATGCGCCATCTCTTACATTATACATATGTTAATCCCCGCCAAATGATAACCTCGTGTTGCTCATGGACATACTATTAAATAGTATTTTTCCTAGGACTTGGTCATTTATGAACCTCCTTCTCTTCAACAACTAAACTAAAAGTGCAGACCTAATTTTTGTAAATGGTTCCTCCTATATCTTGAGTTCTCACTTGGTGGCCTTAGCCACTTATCATTTTGCTCTTGTGGGTCAGTGAACACTCTTTCAACAACTATTTCCAATTGTGGTTCCTTCAGGATAATTTATTAAATAGGGATTTTTTTATTACAAAGTGTTTTATTCTTGACCTTCCTATCAAAGATTAATAAAATAATAATCAAATTATTTTCCAGCAGAATGACAAATTCTTAACTCAGGGGGTATTACATAGACCTCCCCTTAAAATATAACATCATCCTCGGTGTTATAACATTTTCTTTATTCTTCCATATCAGCCTCTTGGAATAAGTCTAGATATTCCTCATGTATATTACTTTCCATCTCCCAAGTAGCTTCTTTCGGACTAAAGCTCTTGCATTTCACCTTTACCTGTTCGATGGTACGGTTCCAAAGTAAAAGTTCTCTCCTATAGAGAATGCACTCCAGTCCCATTTGGAGCTCTCCCTTTGGTTCCACCTAGATTGCATTCCAGTAAATCACATGAGAAACATCATGAACATATCTTCAATACAAAAACATGAGACACATTACGTACTTTAATATTGGGTGGTATGGATAACTGGTATGCAATCGGCCCTACTCTAGCTAAAATTTCAAATGGACCACAATAACTTGGTTCTGATTTCTTATACTTTCCCAGTCCCAAGGTACTTTTCTTTGGTTTTACCTTTATGTACACATGATCAGCCACCTAGATCTCTCTAGGAATTCTTTTTAAGTCATCATAATTTTTCTGCATATCCTTAGAAGCCTTCAAGTTTTGTTGTACTTATTTCATGGTTGGTTCCATATCTTCTAATAAATTAGGTCCTAAAATTAATCTATCAACATGAATTCTACATGAAATTGGAGTATTATGCTTATGCCCATATAAAATTTCAAATGGGATCACACCTACAGAAACTTGGAAATTATTATTATAATTAAATTCAACCAAATGTAGGTAGTCCTCCCACTTAGTTGGTTTGTCCATAACATACATTATTATCATGTCCTCTAGAACCTATTTTACTCTCTAAGTCTTCCCATCCGTTTGTGGATGATATGCAGTACTGAAATTTAATTGGGTACCCAAGCCTTTAAACTATGCCTTCCATAAGTTACCTGTAAACTGTGCATCTCTATCTGAGACTATTACCTTCAGTACACCATGTAACATAAATATTTATTTCATGAATATGTTTTCATTATTAAAAGATTTTTAGGTAAATTTGAAAGGTATAAAATGAGTTTCTTTGCTTAATTTGTCAAACACAACCATGATGGAATCATGCTGTCTGAAATTCTTGGGAAATCCGGTGATGAAATCCATACTGATGGTCTCCCACTTCCATTCTGAAATAGGTAGTGGATGCAACAATTTTGCTAGATGGTGATGCTCTACTTTAACTTGTTGGCATTCCAGGAAGCAAGCTAATTATTTAGCCACTTCCTTTTTCATGTTTGGCCAAAATAGGTGATTTATGATAATGGTAACCAATTTATGATACCTCGGATGCCCCGAGTATGGTATTTTAAGTAGTTCATCCATGAATGTCAATTTAGATTATTTTATGTTAGGTATATAAAACCTATTTTTATACAATAATAATCCTAGTTGTTTTAGGCTAAAGTCTGTTTTTACTTGTTCTTGTTCATTTTTAGCAGTCCTATTTTTAAACTCTAATATTTCCCATCAGAATTCCCAGTACTGAAAATCCGACCTCCCAGATTAAATTCGTAGTTGTTGCTTGCACACAGTAAATTTTCATGTGGACTTAAAAGATATGCTACTTTATTTTCTTTTCCCTTTATGTGCTTTATTTCGAAGTCATACTTAGAAAGGACAAGCATCTAGATTTTCTTTCATTTTAATTCCGTTGATCAAATATATATTTAAGGCTTATGTTGTTTGACATAAGTAAAAACTTTTCCCCAATCAAGTAACGTCGAGACATTTTTAAGGTGTGAATTATGGCAGCAAGTTCTAGATCATGTGTCGCATAATTATTTTCATGATCTTTTAGTTTTCTAGATTCATACGATGCAATATAATTGTCTTGTAGTCAAACTCAACCTAACCCTTCATTGCAAGCATTAGTACATACGGTGAAATCCTTGAATGGATCATCGATTTTTAAGATCGGGGTGATGGTTAATAGGTGTTTTAATTTGTTAAAACTTTCCTCCCACTTTTTAGTCCACTCAAACATTTTTCCTTTCTTTTGTAAAGAAGTTAGGGCGTAGGAAATCTTAGAAAATCCTTCTATGAACTTCCTATAGTATCGAGTGATTCCCAAAATTGATCTGATGTCAAATACATTTTAGGAACCTACCATTCTATGATAGCTTTTACCTTATCTAGGTTAAGTGAGATTCTATCCTTGGACACTACGTGCCCAAGGTATTGAATCTTTTCTTTGAAAAAGTCACACTTACTTAATTTTTCATACAGTTGTTTTTCTCTTAACACTTGAAAAACTATTTTAAGATGTTCTTGTTCATTCTTAGAGTAGATTAATATGTTTTCAATAAATACAACCACAAATTTATCCATATAGCTACTTAAGATGATGTTTTTCAACCCAAAGGGAATTATGACAAACTCATAGTGACCATAATGGGTCCTAAATGATGTTTTAAAAATAACTTCATCCTTTATTCGCACTTGATGATAAAGTGACCTTAAGTCTATCTTTGAAAAGATAGTTTCTCTATGGATCTAATCGAATAGATCATCTATTCGGGAAGTGGGTATTGATTTTTAATAGTCATTTTATTTAGTTTCTTGTAATCTATACATATTCTTAGTGTACTGTATTTCTTTTTCACAAACAAGACTGGTTCCCCCCAGGGAGACACACTTGGTTGAATGTACTTTTTGTCAATTAGTTCTTGTAATTATGATTTTAGTTTTGTGAGTTCGATTATGTTCATTTGATATGGATATTTCTATGCTTGTAACACTTTAGGTATCAGATCGATTGTGAATTCTATGTCCCTTTTTGGAGGAAGTCCGGGTACTTATTTTTGGAATATATCTTCGATATCCTTTAAAATAGGTATGTCTTCCAGTTTATGTTTTATATCATTTTCCTTATCATTTATTATATATACTACGAATACCTTGCATCATTTTCTTATTGATCTCTTCATTTGCAGAGTAGAGATTTCTCTAATGGTTACCTTCCTAGGAATTCCTTTGACCTTTATATTATTTCCATTCTTATCAATACATGTAAATGTTTTATCAAAATAGCTTAAGAGAAATTTATGCTCTTCAAGCCAATCCATTACTATTAATAGATCATAAGATCCTAAAGGAAATATATTTACATTCATATGTTTAAGGAAATCATTCAACATTATCTTGCAATTTCTAACAATACTAGTGACCTTTATTTTTGTACCTATGGCTAACTGCACTAGCCATGACTTATCAAAAATTTCAGGTACCAAATTGCATAAATCAACTACTCTAGGTGAAATATAACTAAGGATTCTTCCTGGATCAATTAAGATAGATATAGTTTGATTGTTTATCATACCTTCAATTTCGACCATGGAAGTCTAGCGGTCTGCTTGCCTATTTTCCAGTGCATTGCAGATTCTGGGCATGCTTTTGGACATATCCCCAGCTGTAACTTCTTCCTGGATAGAATGGACATTAGAATTCTACTTCCTTGCTGGACAATCTTCAAAGTAGTGCTACTCCCCACACTACCAACATTTTAAGGGTTTATTTTGTGTTGGGTTTTTATTAAACAGTTGAGGGTACTGCAGATTCTCAAGGTTTAAAACCTTTGAAGTTATTACCCTGATACCCTCTGTCATTATTTCCCATTTTTTTATGGAACTTATTTTGTTTTCTCTTAGAATAAAAATCATTTGGACTTTGATTTCTCCAAGTTGGTATACTTTATCCTTTATTCTTGTTTTGGTCAAAGCAGAAGCTGGCCTCCGTCATCGCTTCTTCTAGTGTCTTTGGATTTCCATATTCAATCCGTTCTTTAAACATGAGGGGCAGGAAACTAACGAAACGTTGTATCTTGGTCTTCTCATCAAATATATAGGGGACATAGTGAAGTAATATTAAGTACTTACTACATAGCACTTTCTTTGTAATGGCCCCTAACCTTAGTTCATAAATGTAATGTCCCCAAAAATCGAAAAAAAAAATTATTAGGCTAGTAAAACTACCTATACGGAACATTACTTGACTTGCGGAAATATACCGTACACTACATGTACCACTGGTTACTTGTAAGATGTTCCTACGTTTTGTCATTTTAATTTCAGCCATTATTATTGATGTATTTTACTTACGAGGTCGTACTTCTATTTACTGTTTAGTTCTTATGATTATACATTTGTCGTGTATGTATCATTAGTTGAATTTATGATTCGTCCTTTCTCCATAGTATTACTCATTATTTAAAAAGTCCTAAATTAAATTTTTTTGTGAAAACAAAGTGGGTAGAGTGGCGGGACTCGTTCTCCCATGATGGTCTGAGAGGTAAAAGTATTTACTTGTTTGTAGGCTTACTTAGTTCTTCGAAGTAACAAACCTCTTTTATTTCATATGCAGATTATACCTTGCGATATAGTATTATTTAAAGAGCATTGAAATATTGATCCTAAAAGACCTACCGCTTTTTGCTACTATTCCTTACCGACTCATATTTATACAAGGTAAATACTATTTTCATCGAATTAACTATCACAGCTAAATTTCCTGTGTACTACTTAAACTTCACTTGGCTTTACAATTCATCTTTTATATCTTAGTATATTTACATTCTATGTTTCTCTTATTAACAATATTCTTTTTAACAGAAACTATAAAAGGTTTTTATAAAACAAGCTATGCATATCCATTCAGTACAGAGAAGATAGCAAAACAGAGAGTTCATACAATTCAAAATTGCTACACAATAAGTTGATCCGAAGAGATATCCAAAAAGCTACACATAGAAAGTTTACAAAACAACTAGTGTCTGGGGTGGTGTATACCCTTATAAACTGAATACATAGAAAAAGAAAGTAAAACATATTAACATTTTTAAAAGAAAAATGGTTACGGATTGCCTCTGAATTTCCTGGGCTGAACCACCGATTCTTCTTCCATTGGGTGCGCTGCTACTGCAGTGGTTTCGTTCACCTTGCTTCCCTGATTCATGTTGATCAGACGCTGAAGTTCTTCCTGAATCCTGTCAAATTTTCCCATTATCTCCTTGATATTTCTCTCATTATCATTGATCCTTGCATCATGATTGCTGATTTGCAAGGAGGTGTAACTCACCACTTCCCCCATGTTCTTGACCTCCTGTGCTATTTCTTTATTATCCATTATGCCAATCGCTATCATCTCATAAGCTCGCCTGAGATTCTTTTTCACATCCATGATACCTACATTTTCATTAGCCTGAGACATTCTACCGATTCCAGGGAAGAGGTCAATACAAGCGAATTTGTAGTCCAAAGCACGAACAGAGCCTGCTTGCACGCAGGCCTGATTCTTAGCCGAGAGGCCACTTAATATGTAATTGAGCACTTTGAGCTCCTGCCACAGGGAGGCACCTTATTTAATTTGACCCTATTTGCAAGATAAGGTTCCCACTGCACCCTCCTTCAACCCTGTATAGTGACAGCCCAAAACCATGCTTCACTCAGTATTGACAGTATACGCTTCAGACATGAGATTTGAGCCAGAACTAGTGTTTGAAAACCACAACGAGGAGCTTGAGAGGGTGCTATAGGAGCAAGAGGAGAAGGCTACGAGGGAAATCCTTTCCTTCACAAAAGTTCTAGTGAGAGGGAGAGCTTCCCATGGGATCTCCTATAGCCACCCTTCACCGACGCTTGCAATTACATTCAGGAGAATATGTTCCGGAGAGACCTCGTGATAAACAGAGCCAAGGGATGGAGTAAAATGGGTTTGCATGCTGGTTCGAGGAGAAGACATACCAAAATGGTTGAGAAGACTTGGAGTGTGTAGGAAGGAGGGGAATTTAACCCAGGGTCGATGAACCATTAAGCCGACATTACCCGAGAGAGGATGTGGGCAGAGAATGTACCACACGGTGAGGAAGAGAGGATTGGCAGGACAACAAAATGAATGGGTGGATCCTTCAAGATGAAGTGAGGTGTGGTAGCCAGCTGTTGGATGATGATGCAATGCGGTGGGAGGCAGGGTCAGTGGAGGGATAAGGGTAGGGGGTAAAAAAATGAGGGGGTGGAGAATGAGGGGATTGGAGCGATAAGGGTAGGGAGAAGTGAAAGGAGGAGGGGTGGAGGGATAAGGTGGAATAGGAAGGTCCTTTTTAACATCTTTAGGGAAAGAGTTATCCTATTATAGGGATGAGGAGAGGTATGACCTCTTAACTTGTGAAAGGAAGGAAATATTCCAACGAGTCATTAAGGAATGAATTTGATGGTAGGAGTGTTTTCGTTCTGACTGTAATGACCTTGAGGTAGAGAGGCCCCCATATTATCCAAAGCGTCTGCTGCGGAGTTATTGTGGTGAAGGATGTGAAATAGCTCATAAGATTTAGTCATGAGAGGCTTTGCTTTGTCATAAATTCAACGATAGTTGATTGAGCCAAAGGGGTATCCATTAATCAGTTTGAAAATGACATGTCGAGAGTCTCCGAATATCATTACCTTATGGAGGTTTTTAGAGACTAAGAAAATAAGACCCTGAAGTAGAGCCAACCACTCGGCCTCATTGTTGGTCCTAGATCCTAGTCCCCAAGCGAAGGTTTGTTCAACATGTCCTCTAGGATCCAAGAGAATCCCCCCCACACCTGCGACCCCTAGATTGCGTTTCGAGGCACCATCAAATAAGAAGGCATATTTTTTCTTCTCCCTGAGCCAAGATTTAAATTCATTGCTAGATAGTCTTATCTCCCAAGGAAGTAATCTGCAAGTTTGGACTGCACTGTATTTGGATTTTTTTAACTGAAGGGAACTCGTCTCGTTTAAGAAAAATTTTGCACCAAGATGAATAAGGCTCAGGGATCCATTCCTTTGAACGGAAGCTGATGTTGTTTGAGGAAAACTTCTCAACTATCATTATTATTGCTTTAGAGGCTATAGAGACTGGGACTGCTTTTTTCTCCTTAAAGATGGACTTATTCCTAGCAAGCCACAATTGCTAGCAGAGTTTCTTAGGGATAGAGGCCCAGAGTTGACTCATAATTGGTTTCTTGCTTAAGGAACCAAGAAAATGCTTGGGCCAGTCCTTAAGGAGTTGGGCTACTGAGCCTAGGAAGTTTAGAGCAACGCCCGGGGGAGGATGATCTTCCAGACTATTAGGGAGGTTTTGCACTAAAGAAAAATATGGCTGGTGTTTTCTTTGTCCATGTTGCACAGAGCACATCTAGAGGGACCAATTATGCCTATTTTCCTTAGGTTTTCAGCTGTTAAGAGCTTATTATGCATAAGGATCCATGTAAAGATGTTTACCTTGGGAATTCTATCAGGATGCCACACCTTCTTCCATAGTCGATCTGCTGCATTCGATTCCAAGGATAGTCTTTAATATCCTTCTCTGATAGTATACTATCCTGATTTTCCCCATCCAATGTAATCCCTTGCTGCAACATGCTTTGGGGAAAAACCATGAAGAGAGGCGAGAAAATATGCTACTACATTAGCCAAATGAGCTGGAGGAAATAACTCCTTCCATCCGATCCACTATCCCTTCGTGTCGCACTGAGAGAGGTCAAAAAGGGTGATGAACCCCCGCTCGCAAGCCCATTCAGCAAGAGGATCCAGACCTGGGAGCGAGGAGCGAGGAGGCTGCCCTAGAATCTTGCATTTATATACATTGATCTTTTTCCCATTCCCTAGGATCCAATAGAAGTCTACTCGAATTGTGTTAAGAAAAGCTTTGCATAACTGCCAGAGAGTAATCCCTTTGCTTGTCCAAGCACTATCCAACATTTTTGACCTGGGCCTTCTGATGTATTTTTTCCTAATGAATTTTTTCCACCAATATTTCCTTCCTATAACCATTCTCCAAATCAATTTAGCTCCCATTGCTTTATTCATTTGTTCGGGGTCCCTGATGACTAGACCGCCTTGTTTTTTTGCTCTTTTAACCGTGTCCCACTTTACAAGATGGAATTTCTTTGTCTGGACTTTTCCTCCCTGCCATAGGAATTTTCTAATTTCCCTACAGATGTTGTTAATAACATTTTTAGGAGCAAGAACCATTGAGCTAACATAAATAGGATAGGAAGAGAGGATGGACTGAATGATAACCATATTCCCTACAAGATTTAGCCATTTCGATCCCATGGATTGTATTTTGGCTTCAATTTTTTGTATAATCTGGGCCCACATGGAAGAGACCAAGAGTTTTTTGACAATGGGGATGCCCAAGTAGGTAAAATGAGTCTAGTTAGGATTGGATTTTATTTGCAGGATTTGAGATATGCTGTGAAGTGTTGCTGCATTGCAATTCCACCAATATAGCTGGCATTTATTCAAGTTAGCTGAGCTTCCATAGGAGTGAAGGAAAAGGTCAAGGGCGATAAGAAATTTTCTAGCAATTTGGGTGGATTCTATCCCAAGAAAGATTGTGTCATCAACGAACAAAGCATGGTTGATGGGGAGGACTCCATTCCTAAAGGAGAGACTCAGAAGAGATCCTTCAAATTGAAGTCTAAGCAGTCTTCTACTGAGGGAGTCTACGACCAGAATATAAACGAAGGGGGAGAGTGTATATCCTTGTCTTATACCACGAGAGGCTTTAAATAACTCTCTGGTTCTGCCATTGATAAGAGGAGCTATCCAAGGAGAATTTATGCAAGCTTGAACTTTATTGATAAAAACAGGCAGGAAGCCAAACTTCTTTAGGACCAAAAGGATAAAGGAGTGTCTCAGTCTATCAAAGGCATTGGCCAAATCCAATTTAATGGCCATTCCAGGTTTGCCCCTTTTGGAATTGGAGTGGATTGCCTCCTGAACCATTAGGATGTTGTCACTAATTTTCCTGCCTGAGATGAAACCGCCTTGATTTGGGGAGATTAGAGAAGGAATGATTTGCTTAAGTCTCATGGATAAAACTTTGGAGAATATTTTGTAGGAAGCATTACAGAGAGAGATGGGTCGGAATTTTTTGATGGAGGTGGGATTAGGCTCCTTAGGGATCAAAGCTAGAAAGGTATAGTTGGTGGCTCCTCCCATATTACCTTTTTCCATCCAAGAGATGAGGCGCATCAAGTCTTTTTTAATAAGAGGCCAACTTAGGTTCTATAGAAGCAAATTGGGAAGCCATTCAGTCCTGGGGCTTTATCTAGATGGAGGCTCCAAATAGCTTTTTTGACTTCTTCTTCCAAAATGGGGGATTCGAGACTTAGTCTTTCCCCTAGAATGATGAGGGATGGGATATTAGAGACCATTTATTCCATAAAGTGTTGAGACACTTGCTCCTCATCATTATACAAATGTTCAAAGAAATTCCTTACCTCTATATTGATAGCCGCTTGCCCTGAGATGACTGAGCCATCATCATTTTTTAGTTCTCTCATAGTGTTCCAGCGCTATCTATCCCTGCATTGATTTTGAAAAAAATTTGTATTCTGGTCTCCCCCTTTAAGCCATAAGATACGAGATCAGAGCCTCCATCCCTCCTCCTATTGTCTTAGGATTTTTTGGAGGCTTGTTTCCAATTTTATTTCCTTTACAAGATGCTCCTTGGTGATCTCACTAACTTCCATTTCTGCTTGAAGGGCTTCCATAATATTAACAATTTCTTCTTTCTACTTTGAGGGTTCCTAATAGTGACTTTTTGGCCAAGATTTGAGAGCTGCTTTAACCCTTTTTAACTTCTTCTCCTAGGAGAAAGATGGAGAGCCTAGAATGAAGCAACGCCAAGCACTATAGATGATTTCTTCAACCTTTTTTCCTTGAGACAAATGCGATTGAACCGGAATGGGAGGGGCCCCATATTTTTCGCCTAGGGGGGAAAAAGGCAAATATGCTTATGATCCGAAACAGCTGAGCACAATATTTTTGTTTCAGGATAAGAATTAAGGAGATGAGTACTGACTGGAAAGCGATCCAGTTTGGAAGCAATATGGCCAGGTCCGATTCTTTTATTACTCCATGTGAAGATGCCATTTTTTGGTTTGATGTCCATAAGGCCCCACTGAGAAACGAGGTCTTCCATCCTTTCCCTAAATGGGTCCCTGACCTTAGTTCTTCCTCTGTGCTTGTTTGTAGATATAGTAACATTGAGATCCCATACAATGAAGCAGGGTAGGAACAATTTTCCTTCACATTGTTCCTCAAGAGAGGTCCAAAAGCTGTCTTTCTGAGTGTTCATGGTTGCGCCATATACATTCCTGATCCAGAACTTATCTTTGTTTTATATATTTTCTAGATTTATGAGAATCCAATTTTTGTTTTCAATGGTAGAGATCATTCCAAACTTATCTGAATCTCACCAGCATAGAAGACCTCTAGAGGCTGCAATGGCATTAGTGGCTTTTTCAGAGCCTTTTGGCAAAAAGCTTTTAATGATTGCAATGCTGTCTTCAGCTGATTTTTTTGTCTCCTGTATAAGAATAATTGAGGCAGATTCCATTGATTTAAATATCTTGATAACTTCTAACTTCTGTGTATCTCCTAGTCCTCTGCAATTCCAGGAGACCACTTTCATTATTTTTTGAGCTGTCTAAGGGCCTTTCCCTTCTCCTTTTTTTCCTCTTCAGCACTGAGTAAGTACTTACTTGCTTGTGAAGTTTTGACTAGAAAGTCTAAATTAGATTTCTTTCCTGCTACCTTTTCCCTTGTTGCTTCCTATTCCCTTATGGATTTGTTATACTTTCTTCCTTTTCTGGAGAGCGATTCTTGTTCTTCTATAGAGGTATCTATTGTTTCTTTTGAGCTTGCTTTTGCCTTTGATCTTGTGACAGATCCTTCAAAGTTTGCTGCAACTTCCTTCCTTTATTTCGATTACATGACACCCTCTTCCTAAACTTCCTTTTCCTTATGCGGTGGGACTGACGCCAGTGGTTTATCATCCTATTGTTGACCAACTTTAGGATTTTCCTCTTGGGTTTCTATTTCTTGTGTCTCAACAAGAAAGACCTCAAACCAATTTTTAGGGGCACTCTTTGATGAGGTGTACTGCTGCTTAAGGGGCTTCGCTATTTTCTTCCTCCTTGCAATGTTCCAACCCTCATCCGGTGAGCTGTCTGAGATGGGTTTCTCAGGTTTCTTCGGACAATATTTAGCAAAATCTCCATACTCATGGTAGTATTTACATTTGAAATGGATTTATTCATAGTACACTCTTTGCAGGTGGTTACACCCATCAATGGAGAGAATAATGGACTCCAGAAGGTCTTTCTCAAGATCTACTTCAATGCAGATTCGAGCACATGAGAACATTGGGGCTTTTGGTTCAGATTTGTCTACATATTTCCCCAAAGTATTCCCTATTGCTCGAAAGTCCTGATCGTTCCAGCATGAAGAGGGAGGTCGGGGAGCTTAACCCAGACTGGAACCTCCTTTGGGACATCCTTTTCTAGATTGAATGATAGATCCCATTTATTCAAATACATGCCTCTTGGACCCATGAAGTAAGGCCCATTCCTGAAGATCAGATTGTGATCCTCCTTCTTTTCAAAAATGAAAGCAAAGTATCCTTTTCCATAGAATATCTACTGAACTTCCCCTTGAATTAGGGTTCTCCAAATTTTGTTGAGCCAGACCTCCACTGAGCGCGGGGATGGCCAGAGTCCAGTGAATAGGGCAATGAGACCATTCTCTGAAAGAGTAATTACTTTTTCCTTTTATGTAGCAGAGCTGAGCTTGACTTCTAGAATGTCGGCGCGCTTGACAAAGAGAGAAGAAGGGGGTGTAGTTCTCTAGGTGGGGGGAAGAGAGGCCATGATTTCTTGAAAATGGTCCTCAATGGAAGCGGGATCCGGAGGATCCATGGAAGCAGGGCCTACAGGCCTGCGACAGAAACCCTCGTCGCTCTTAGGGTTCGATAACTCTTCACCTAATCGCTTTCTCTCAATATATATATGTATATATATATATATATATATATATATTATTAACAATATTATCATAACCTATGTTTTTTATTTGCAGGTTATGAACATGGTTTAAAACTAGACCTTTTTTTTTTAAAGTTTAATTATTAACATGGAATATTTCATATACCATGTTTACTAAGCATTAAGCTTAGGGAAGATGTATTGTATTTAGGATTTAAGCCTATGGTTTACATGTTACCTTTAATACTTATGCCTTGTGGCTTGACTTTGGATTAGTGCATACCATATCTAGACTATACACTAAATAGAACCTTGTAATATTTTAAACCTTGTGATATGTTTTGGGGTGGGGAAATATACCATATGGTTGAACCATATGTTAATGGGGTTTAATCTTGGCATGGGAATGGAAACCTACATTAAATCGATGATATCAAACTATAGCAAGGTAGGTTTTGTCTTTGAAAGTGGATACTAGCTGGTTCCATTAATGCACCTTCATTTTTGTGGTAGCCCAAGCTTAGGGCTTGGCTCACGATGGATTTTTCATTCACTTGGTGGTTTGGTGTTTGGTATTGGCTCTACATAGGGGAAAATGGAGGCGATGTCCAAGATTTGAAGGTATGCCTCATTTTTGGTTTTATGTCTGCAATTCGTTTTGTTTTATGGCTCCTATGGCGGCCATACTTCTCATCCTGGTTTCGCTTGGTGTTTGTAGGTGAGAAGGGATGGTGAAGAGAAGCATGTATCAAGCTCTGTCATTGGTTTGAAGTTGGTACCCATGGTGTAAGGTAAGACTTTCCAGACAATCCTACGCTTGTTGCCTCTCAGCCTATCTGCGTTTTGTTTGAGTTGTTTGGTTTAATGGTTCTTTGTGGAGTTTGATGAGCATTCGTGCCTATGTAGACAGACTTGGGTTTTTAAAATGTTATTATGGCTTTTGTTGACCATGGAGTAAACTTGTGCTCCCATAGGATCTCTGTATTTATTTTTGTTTATGTAAATCGTATTATGGGATTTTGGGGCTTGCACGCCTGGGCAACACCATTGCTTGAAATGGTGCCAAAGCCCATGGAGTGACTCTGTAAGACTCGACTGCGATAATGGCATTATTGTGTAGATATATATACTATGCATTTATGAAAAATTCCAATGGTTAATGTGCTTATAGTGTATGTGTTGGATTATTCTCGCGCTATTTCTAGCTCTATGCATTAAATATGGCATTTTTCCTTTGTTTATGGACTATATATTTAATTGGTTTAATTAGATATTTACTGTAGTAATTGATAGCATGGGGTTGATGCCATTTCATGTATGGCATGATCACTCCCACGATTGCTGTGATAGATTGATTTGTAAAATCCCTTACTTTGTATTTTAATTTTTATAAGTCATAGCTTTGCTTCTGTAGATGTTGCACGTAGCTTTAGATGGTTTTTTTACTGTTTATTATTTTGTTGGTTTAGAATATAATGTGGATTATATGTGAGCCATGGGTGCAAGCCCACGTTGGCCTTCATTGTTGTAGATATACTTTTATATGGACTGTGTAATAATTATTTTGGCCAAGGCCATGCTTACAGCATTTGGCAGAAACTAAGTTCTTACGACCTCACTGTAGTGTATTTGTTTGTTTATTAATATTATTGTTGATATTAATGTAACCTGCATACGTTGTATGTATGACATGGCCTTGGTAAACATTATACACAGGTTTTGAATCCTGTTTGTGGTTGATTTATTGAGTTGTATTTTTAATTATATATGTGAGTTGGCCTTGTATGCCCACAGGATTCAATTCATATTCCCATTGTAATTGTTTGGAACTCTGTATAGATTTTGATAGGATTTATTAAAATGGAAAATATTCCTGTATATGATAATTATATTGTGTTTATTTTTTTTATGGTGATTATTATAGCTTACGAATGGGGTTTGAATACCCACAGGGGTCAACGTCATGACCTCTGTTTAAATTTATAGAGTTCTTTATTATTTTCTTTAAATGTTTTACTTGCTTAAATTATAATTAATAGTTGTGGGCAATTTAGTGTAGGAACAAAGATGTAACCTTAGACCAAAAGAATGGTCATGATACCCCTTGTTTATTTATTTATGATTATGTTTATTTAAGGGAATGATTTAGTAGTTAACATGTATTAATGGTGCGGACCTTGAAAGGTCTTAATGGTTTATTTATCTTAGATTTTAATGTAGAATAATTATAGATAGTAATTTGATTTGTTTATGTTTTATGTCTATATATGTTTATAGATATACATGGTATTTCAGTTTGTAGGTAGTTCCTTAGGTTGTCTAGATTGTAAGTTTATACATATATGTAATAACAACATACTTTTAAGAATAATCTATTTAAATATGCAACATGTCTCTATTGACAAATGGAATATATCAGTAGAGTATATAAAGATTAAATGAACAATAACAACAAGTCTGAAAATAACCTAGTTTGTACATAAGCAAGTTTCATTAGTAACTAATACAAGAATTAAACTAGGATGTAGAACCCTTGATGAACATTAGTAAATAAATTGAACTTGCAAAAATAAAACAATAATTAAACCCTAGATAAATCTTGTATAGGAAATCACTTACAGTATAGGGAAAATATTTTTAGATGCAAACCCTAACAGTTTTAAACATAGAAACATATACACTGGGTTAGGAAATGCAAAGTAGTCATTTACCTAACATAGCTAGAATTTATTATAGTAAAGCAGAATAGGTAGTCTAGGGCTTCATATATATAACTTGAAGCTCTGATAACGGTTGAACCTGCACACTCAAATAAGCAGCATTAACAACTCAAGAGAGATCTTACTTCTATTTTTTATGACCAAATCACTTAGGAACTACCACGTTCCATCCAACCATGACCCAAAACTATTCATGGTTTAAGTCCGGATCCCCCCGAGATGGACTCCAACATGAAAGTAGCTTAGAGCTCCCAAGGTAGGGTTTTCTATATGGTATATCAGATCTGGATAAGTTCTTTTTTTTCCTTCTAGGAAAATGATCTCAAGAACAACTTGAGATCAAATAGGCTGAAAAATGACTCCTCTAATGATACATTAGAACCCCAAGCCTTTCCTTGGCTTCAGTCTTTATAGACAGACGTTCCAGTCAAAAGGACAGTTAAATAAAGAAACCTTGGTTTCTTGATTTAACCATTTTCAAATACTTTGGGTAATTATTAATATTTTAACTTAGTAACTTTCTACTAGTTCCTAATTTGAGTTTTTATGTTTTGGACTATTTATTATCTTTACATAATAAATAATATTTGGATGGAGATTTTTCTTTCTCTTTCATCATTAATATTATAATTATATTCAACTCTTTATACATACCATGTATAAAGTACATAATAATAGAACACTTATTAACATTTGTCTTTGGGAATCATATATCATGATCCCTAAACTTAATGATTGTTCTTCATTAAGGTCAAGTAGGTAGATGGTTTAGGTATACTAGGCTAGGAAACTCAAAAAATCCTTGCATGTTGGAATTCCCTCGTATAACGTGGTAGTTCTTCAGTACTGGATGAGAATATAGAAATTCAAAATATAATTTAATCACTTATAAATAAGTCTAATGAGATAAATATTTTTCGAGATTCATTTTCACTCAAAATTTATTAAATTATTTTTAGTAACCCCTAGCGTTTACCAGAGCCCATACTCAATGCTTTAACATTGAGTTACAATTTAGTGCAATTATAGAGCTCTTCGCTCAACACTAATGATAGGATGTACTTGTACGATACACTTAGGGATACAATGTCAAAGGATCCGATGCTCCAAAGCTTATGCTCAACATCAACATGGAAGGCTCCAGGGATTATGCCTAGCACTTCCAATTATCTTTTCATGTGTTCCAGAGCTTCTCACTCAACACAAGGGTAAGTACTCATGTGCTTCAGAGCTTCTTGCTCAATACAAATCATCAATCACTCAAGTGCTTTGGAGCTCTCCACTCAACACAACTCATCAATCACTCAAGTGCTCCAGAGCTTCCTGCTCAATACAAAACATCTCATCAATCATGTGCTTCAAGGTCCACGCCCAACACAAACAAGCATATATATATCATCAATAATTGGCTTATGCCCAATATGTAAAACAAATCATCATGTTCATATGTAGTGGGGTCTTCGACCCAATATAAAAATAAAGCATCAAGATAATCATCATATTCAATAAGCACATTCCTATAAGTGTTAGGTCAAAAATTCGGGATACTAGATTCCTACCCTCTTAGAACAACACAGTCTCTGGTGTTCTAGGGACTCGGAATGACATCATGAAACAATGCGAGGTAATCCTTCCTCATGGTGGCTTCAACCTCCCAAGTAGCCTCATCAGGCTCCAAGTGCTTCCATTGCACTTTCACCTGGACTACGGTGCACTTCCAACGCTGCACCTCTCTCTTGTCCAGTATATGAGTAGGCTCAGGGGAAAACTCACCTTCAGGTTCCACCTGTATTAGGGACCAATCAACAACATGTTTAGTATCATAAACATATTTATTTAACAAATATGCATAAAAAACATTATCAACTCTTACATTCATGGGTAACACTAGTTCATATGCCATTGGCCCTTTCTTGGCCAGTATTTGAAAAGGTCCACAAAATCTAGGTGCTAACTTACCACACCTACCCAAGCTCAATGAGCTATGTTTGGATTTTACTTTCAAGTAAACATGATATCCTACTTGAAAATATTTATCTTTACTTTTCCGATCCGCATAACTTTTCTTGTGGTCTTGTGCTTCTTTAAGATTCACCTGGACCTCGGTAACAAGCTCTTCCAAGTCCATTAACAAATCAGGCCCTAACATGATCTGATCCACCGAGCTATCCCAAGTAACCAATGTTCTACACTTCCATTCATAGAGTACCTCAAAGGGGCTCATCTTGGCAGAAGTATGATAACCATTGTTATACGCAAAATCTGTGAGATGTAGGTAATCCTTCCACTTCATGGGGTTGTTCATGACATACATTCGAAGCATGTCCTCAACAATCTAGTTTACTCTTTCTATCTGCCTGTCTGTCTGTGGGTGATATGCAGTGCTAAAGTTCAACTATGTCTCTAATCCAAAGAATAAAGATCTCCAAAAGTTTCATGTAAACTTAACATCTCGATCTGAGATAATTTCCTTGGGTATCTCGTGCAATATAAATATCTCTTTCAAGAAGATATCAGCAATGTTCACTACTTTGTAGGTCAACTTCACATGAATGAAGTGTGCTGCTTTCGACAACTTATTGATGACAACAAAAATAGAACCATGTTGCTTCTTACTTTTCAGTAAACCGATGATGAAATCCATACCAACGACCTCCCACTTCCATTCTGGAATGGGTAACGGCTGCAGCAATCCTGCAGGATGTTGATGCTCAGCTTTGACTAGATGACATTCCTAACATTTCACAATAAACATTACAATGTAATTCTTTAACTTAGGCTAGAAAAAGTGTCTCTTGATGACATATATCATATTTTTCTATCTCGGGTGTCTAGAGTAGGGTTCCCTATGAAATTTCGTGAGGATGTTGGACCAAAGGCCCCCTTGTTCTGGGACATACAAACATTCCTTGGACCATAGTAGTCTTGATTCGTCTACCGTGTATTCCTTTTGTTGTTGAAACAATGTGTCCTCTTGGACTTTCTTGAGTATTTCCACATAGAAGGGGTCAACACTCTTGGCCGCTCTAATCCTCTCATGCAAATATGCATCAGTTTGACTCAAAGTCACCTCATATATCATATGATTTCATAGGATCAAAGCATCTCCAACCTTATTCTCTTTTCCCTTAATGTGCTTCAACTCGAAATGGTACTCACTAAGGGAAGCCAACCACCTTGCTCGACTTGCATTCAAATTCAGTTGATCAAATAAATACTTCAGAGTCATATTGTTTGTCTTCAGAAGGAACTTCCTTCCCATGAGGTAGTGCCTCCGCGTACTCAAAGCATGGATGATAGTAGCTAGCTCAAGATCATGCATAGGGTAATTATTCTCATGCTCTTTTAAATTCCACAATTCATAATAGATCTCGTGATCGTTCTGCAAGAGGGATCCTCCAAGTCCTTCCTTGCTTGCATCCGTGCAAACAACAAAATCCCGATCAGGATCCGAAACCTGTAAAGCCAGTGTGATCATCAAAATCTTCTTAAGCTTTTGAAAACTTTATTCACACTTAGCCATCCATAATAACTTACTTTCTTTCTTCTGCAAAGTGGTCATGGGGCAAGCAATTCTCAAGAAGTTCTGAATGAACTTTTTATAATATCCATCTAATCCCAAAAATGACCTAATGTCAATGACACTAGTAGGAGTAGACCAATCATTTATGGAATTAATATTTTTTGGGTCCACAACTATCCCTATCTCGGAGATAATGTGACCTAAATACTATATCTGTTGTTTGTAAAAATCACATTTACTAAACTTAGCATAAAGCTGGTGTTTTCTCAACACTTGTAGTACTACGCGAAGGTGTTATTTGTGTTCTTATTTATTCTTCGAATAAAGTAGTAAGTTGTCTATAAAGACCAAGACGAGCTTATCCAGATACCTACTAAATATGATGCTCATCATACACATAAAGTTCATGAGTGCATTGGTCAACCTGAAAGACATCACTACAAACTCGTAGTTCCTGTACCTTGTACAAAAGGAAGTTTTGTGAATATCCTCATCGCAAATCCGTACTTGATGGTAGCCCAATCATAGGTCAATATTTGAAGAGATTCTATCTCCTCCCACCTGATCGAACAAGTCATCGATCCTAGGGAGTCGATAACGGTTCTTGATAGTCATTTTGTTCAACTAATGGTAATCGATGCACATATGCATCGTACTGTACTTCTTCTTTGCAAACAATATCGGTTCTCCCCAAGGAGACACACTGGGTCGGATATACCCTTTATCTATCAATTCCTGCAGCTCCAATTTGAGTTCCACACACTCAGGTCCACCCATGTAGTAAGGGGATTTCGAAGCTGGAACTGATCCGGGGGTCAGTTCGATGGAAAATTCTAGGTCTAGTTTTAGAGGTAATATCGGGATTTCCTCAGGAAATACATCCTTAGATTCTTCAACAACAAGGAATTATTCTATGCATTGCTCTCTATCAGACTCCAGGTCTCGGATGTTCTCTGCAAACAACTTGCATCCTTTCCTAACACATTTCTTCACTTGTAAGGAAGATATTTGTCTTATAGAAACTTTCTTCGGAATGCCCTGAAAATTCACTTGGTTACCTAGGCTATTAGTACACAACATAGACTTATGCAAACAATCAAGCATGACATGGTGTTTTTCTAGCTATTCCATGCTAATAAGTACATCGTATGATCCTAAATGTAGAATGTTCAAGTTTACTTTCATAGGAAAACCATTCAAGTTTACCTCACATTCTTTAACGATTTCCAAAACTTTTCGTTTCGTACCTATGGCTAACTGAACTAGCCAAGGTTTATCATGTTTTACTTTGCCTAGTTTGCATTCATCAACATCTTCAGGTGAAACATAGCTCCGACAAGCACCGGGTTCAATAAGTATTGAAATAAATGTGTTCAAGATCTTACCTTCTATCTCAACCATTGTAGCGTGTTGATCTTCCCCTTGGCCATCCAATGATACCTAGATCCATGGTGTTCCATCTATGTCCTCAACAGTTGGTTCTTCTTGTAAGTTGTGCAAGACCCCACTAGTCTTGTTCTTACAATCGCGGGCATAATGAGGCCTGCTGCATTTCCATCACTTTATCTCTAGTGGGGTAGCATTGCCTCCACTTGCTACTAGATTGTTAACATTAGCTGCTAGTACATAAGGATTTTTACTATATTTATTAAAGTTCTTGTTCACTTGAAAGCTATTATTCTACTTTCTGAATGGCTGTGGGTTGGACCTAGGTTTGCGGTTATTAGAGAGGTTCTTAGAATTGTCTCGGTTTTGGTTCATGTTCTCCTACCTTAGCTGTCCATGCTCATAACAAAGCCTAGCTTTGTGTAGTGTGGTATCCAAGGTGTTAGGCATGTCGAATTCGATCGTGTCCCAAAAACTGGGAGGAAGACATCCTAGGAACTGCTGGATCTTTACCTTTTCTTCTTTGATATATGGTACATTATGCAAGAGATATAGAAATATATTTATAAACACGTCCATATTCATGGATCCCATGCGTAGTTCATGAAACTCTTTTACTTTTTTGTCGAAGAACCTTTCTGACATATATTTCTTTTGGAAAAGTTTTCAGAAGGTATCTCAGCATATTTGTCTTAGCTCATCTTTCTTGGTGTGTTTTAAATCTCTCCACCATATTGTTTCGTTTCCATTCAAGTTATAGATGGAAAGATGAGCCTTCATCTCGCTTGAGTATTTATGAACCTGAAAATATTTACTCATGCCCAACAGCCACACTTCAGCCTTCTCCCCAGTGTTTACTTCACCTTCATAGGTCGAGGCTCTTATTTCTATAAATTCCCCTTGAAGACTGACATTGATTCTTTGTTTCTTTCTTTGGGTAGAAAGAGAGTCATCACTAGAAGGACAGTGATGATCTCCATTCGGTGCTTCAGGGGTACATTCCTCTTTTTCTCCTTCTCTTGGGATGCTTTCTCGTTTATGGTAAGGTTCTCTTTTGGAACTGTTTGTGGACTAGGAAGGTTTTCCCTACAGGATTAATCCCATCACATTTCTTACTAATGCTTCCTTTATAGCTTGCTATTCTTTTCTTTCGTTTAGACTGTCTTCTCTAACACTTCACAATTCTACTTGAAGACAATGTATAGTCTTCAAAATATCAGAATTTAGCTCCACCACCAATTCTCCTTCTGGGGTGGGGGTGTTCATTCTTCCTTGCCAACTGTTATCTTCCTCAGTGTTCATAAAATCAACTGTTCAGTAAAAAATTTCTAAAATTTCCAAAAATTTTATATAAGAGGAAAATTTCTTGTTACTAAAAAATTTAATATCATACTTTATTTTCGTTGCAGTAAATGGTTGGTGCGCCCATTGGTCTCTTAGTATTGAAAATCGGCTCTGATTCCACTTGTAATGTCCCGAAAAATCAAAAATACTTTTTTTTATTAGGCTAGTAAAACAATCTATACAGAACGTTATTTGAGTTGCGGAAATATATCATACACTACATGTACCATCAGTTACTTGTAAGTTGTTCTTACGTTCTGTTGTTTTACTTTCAACCATTATTATTGATGTATTTTTGCAGGTTATGAACTTGGTTTAAAACTAGACCTTTGATTTTTTTAAAGTTAAATTATTAACATGGCATATTTCATATGCCATGTTTACTAAGCATTAAGCTTAGGGAAGACGTATTGTATTAAGGATTTAAGCCTATGGTTTACATTTGACCTTTAATACTTATGCCTTCTGGCTTGAATTTGGATTAGCACATACCATATATGGACTATACACTTAACAGAACCTTGTAATATTTTAAACCTTGTGATATGTTTCGGAGTTGAGAAATATACCATATGGTTGAACCATATGTTAATGAGGTTTAAGCCTGGCATGGGAATTGAGACCTACGTTAAAGCGATGATATCAGACTATATCAAAGTGGGTTTGGATTTGAAAGTGGATAAGAGTTGGTGCCATTAATGCACCTTGGTTTTCCTGGCATCCCAAGCTTAGGGATTGGCTCACAATGGACTTGTCATTCGCTTGGTTGTTTGGAATTTGGTCTTGGCTCTGCGCAGGGGAAAATGGCGGTGACCTCCAAGATTCAAATGTATGCTTCATTTTTCGTTTTATGTCTGCAATTTGTTTTTTATTATGGATCCTATCATTTCCATACTTCTCATCCTGGTTTCACTTGGTGTTTGCAAGTGCCAAGAGATGGTGAAGAGCAACGTGGGTCAAGCTCTGTCATTGATTTGAAGGTGGTACCCATAGTGTAAGGTAATCCTTGCCAAGCAAGCCTATGCTTGTTGTCTCTTGGCCCATCTGCATTTTGTTTGAGTCATTTGGTTTGGGTCTTCTCTGTGGGGTTTGATGAGCCTTCGAGCCTACGTAGACAGACTTGGGTTTTTAAAATGTTATTATGGAATTTGTTGGCTATGGAGAAAAATTGTGCTCTCATAGGATTTGTGTATTTATTTTTGTTTATGTAAATCATATTATGGGATTTTAGGGCTTTCATGCCTGGGCAGCACCATTTCTTGCAATGGTTCCAAAGCCCATAGTGTGACTCAGTAAAACTTGACTTCGATAATGGAATTACTTTGTAAATATATATAATGTTCCTTTATAAAAAATGGCAATGGTTAATGTGCTTACAGTGTATGTGTTGGATTATTTCAACACTATTTGTAGCTCTCTGGGTTAAATATGGCATTTCTGCTTTGTTTATGGACTGTACATTTAAGTGGTTTAATTAGATATTTATGGTAGTAATTGACAGTGCATGGGTTGAGGACATGCCGTGTATGGAATGATCCCTCCAATGATTTCTACGATAGCTTGATTTGTTCAATCCCTTACTGTGTATTTTAATTTTTATAAGTCGTAGCTTAGTTTATGTACATGTTGCGCGTAGCTTCAGATGGATTTTTTACTATTTATGATTTCGTTGGTTTATAATATAATGTGGATTATATGTGTGCCATGGGTGCAAGCCCACGATGGTCTTCATTGCTGTAGATAGACATTTAAATGGACTATGTAATAATTATTTTGGCCGATTCCATGCTTACAGCATTGGGTAGAAACTAAGGTCTTACGACCTCGCAATAGTGTATTTTTATGTTTATAAATAGTATTGTGGTTATTAATGTAGCATGCATATGTTGTATGTATAGCGTGGCCTTGGTAAACATTATACACATGGTTCGAATATTGTTTGTGGTTGATTTAATGAGTTGTATTTATAATTATAGATGTGAGTTGGGCTTGTATGCCCACGGGATTCGATTCATGTTCCCGTTGTAATTATTTGGAACCATGTAGAGATTTTGATATGGTTTCTTAAAATGGGAAAGATTCATGTGTATGAGAATTATATGGTGTTTAAATTTGTTATGGTGATTATTATAGCTTAGGACAGGGGTTTGAATACCCATAGGGGTCGATGTTGTGACCTCTGTTTAAGTTTACAGAGTTCTTTCTAATTTGGTTTAAATGTTTTACTTGTTTAAATTATAAATAATAGTTATGAGTGATTTAGTGTAAGAATAGAGATGTAATATTGGACCAAAAGGATGGTCACGATACCTCTTGTTTATTTATTTATGATGATGTTTATTTAATGGAATGATTTAAAAGTTAACAGGTATTAATGGTGCAGACCTTGAAATGTCTTAATGGTTTATTTGTCTTAGATTTTAATGTAGAATAATTATAGACATTAATTTGATTTGTTTATGTTTGATGTCTATATATGTTTATATATATACATGGTAGTTCCTTAGTTTGTCTAGATTGTAAGTTTAAACATATATGTAATCACAACTTACTTCTAATATTAATCTATTTAAATCTACAACATCTCTCTACTGAAAAGTGGAATATGTCAATAGAGTATATAAGGATTAAATGAACAATAGCAACAGGTCTGAAAATAACCGAGTTTGTACATAACCGAGTTTCGTTAGTAACTAATACAAGAATTAAACTAGGATGTAGAACCCTTAATGAACATTGGTAAATAAGTTGAACTTGTAGAAATAAACCAATAATTAAACCCTAGATAAATCTGGTATAGGAAATCAAATACATTCTAGGGTCAATATCTTAAGATGCAAACCTAGCAGTTTTAAACAGAGAAATATATACATTGGGTTAAGAAATGCGAAATAGTGATTTACCTAACATAGCTAGCATTTATTCTAGGAAAGTAGAATAGGCAGTATAGGGCTTCATACCTGTAACTTGAAGCTCTGTTAATGGTTAAACCTACACACTCAAATAACCAGCATTAACAATTAAAGACATATATGACCTCCATTTTTATGACCAAATCACTTGGGAAATACCACATTCCACCCAGGCTTGACCCAGAACTATTCTTGGTTTAAGTATGGATTCCCCTGAGCTGGACTCCAAAATGAAAGTAGCTTAGAGCTCCTAAGGTAGGGTTTCCTATCTGGTATTTCATATCTGATTAGTTCTCCTTTTTCCTTCTAGGAAAATGTTCTCCAAGAATTACTTAAGAGCAAACAGGAAGAAAAATGAGTCTTGTAATGATAGATCAGAACCCCAATCCTTTCCTTAGCTTGAGTCTTTATAGAAATACTTTCTAGTCAAAAGGATAGTTAAATCAAGAAACCTTGGTTTCCTGATTTAACCCTTTTCAATTACTTTGGGTAATTATTAATATTTTAACTTAGGAACTTTCTACTAGTTCCTAATCTGACTTTTATGTTTTCGACTATATATTATATTTACATGATAAATAATAATTGGATGGAGCTTTTTATTTCCCTTTCATCATTAATATTATAATTATATTCAACTCTTTATACATAACATGTATAAAGTACATAATAATATAACACTTGTTAACATTTGTCTTTGGGAATCATATACCATGATCCCTAGACTTAATGACACTTCTTCATTAAGGTCAAGTAGGTAGATGGTTTAGGTATACTAGGCTAGGAAACTCTAAACATCCTTGCATGTTGGATTTCCCTCATATAATGTAGTAGTTCCTCAGTACTAGATGAGAATACAGAAATTCAAAATTTCATTTAATCACTTATAAATAAGTCTGATGAGATCAATATTTTTCTCGAGTCATTTTCACTTAGAAGTTATTAAATTCTTTTAAGCAACCACTAGCACTTACCAAATCCCATACTCAATGCTTTAATAGGGAGTTACAATTTAGTGCAATTCTAGAGCTCTTCGCTCATCACTAATGATAGGATGTACTTGTAGGATACACCTAGGGATACAATGGCCAAGGATCTAATGCTCCAGACATTATCCTCAACATCAACATGTAAGGCTCCAAGTATTATTCCTAACACTTCCAATTATCTTTTCATGTGTTCCAGAGCTTCTTGCTCAACACAAAGGTAAGTACTCATGTGCTTCAGATTTTATCGCTCAATACAAATCATCGATCACTCAAGTGCTCACGAGCTCCTCGCTCAACACAAATCATCAATCACTCAAGTGCTCTAGAGCTTTTCGATCAACACAAAACATCTCATCAATCATGTGCTTTAGGGTCCACACCCAACACAAACAAGCATATATATATATATATATATATATATATATATATCATCAGTAATTGGCTTACGCCCAATATGTAAATCAAATCATCATGTTCATATGCAGTGGGGTCTTCGACCCAATATAAAAATAAAACATCAAGATAATCATCATAATCAATAGGCACATGCCGATAAGTATTACGTCCAAAATTCGGGATATTACAATAAAAATTCTTGGCTTTTTCTTCATAACACTGTTTAGATAAATATTTTCTTTTAAGAATCTTCTTAAACGTTTTCTAGTTTACAAACCTTTATTTTAATACCTTTAACTTTCTTTACAAACCTTCATTTTAATACCTTTAACTTTCTTTATATGTTGCCACGTTCTCTAATTGCTCATTTTTTCTTCAACTCATCTCAGTAGTTATATATCTCGAACTATTTTTTTCATACCAAACAGGCACGCCACTGCCTCCTCTCCTTTCTCAATTTCCCCATTAAACATGGGTGGTTTTTTTTGAACCCACAAGAGATTTCCTCATAGGGTATGTACTTTTTCTTATTTTTACTTTCGTGAATGCGTTCGCTTGACTCTTGAGGTTTCCTGTGGTGTTTAACTAACACTTCACTTGAAGTGTCAGAGTTATGGATGGAAAATTCCATCTTCATACCCTTATGTTTATTGTACGGGCTATTTTTAGGCAGTTCATATTCAAAATCCTTTTTTTTATCTTTTTCTTCATTATGGATTTTTGCTAATAGGATAGTGTTCAGTTCTTCTTTAGCCTTAAGAATTCACAAATTATCTGAACCTTAACCCTTTTTAATTCAGAGCTTAGTTCATCCACAATCCTTTTTTAGTTCATATTTATTGTCTTGAATTTCATTTAGATCTACCTAGAAGTCTCCATCCCTTAGATTAACCTCTTGATTTAGAGGTTGTTCTAGGCGATGTTCATCTTCTGCAGACATTCCCACATCTATCGTATTTCTTGCAAAATATATTGTACTTCTCTTTTCTGTATGTAAGATAATTTTCAAGAAAAAATAAACATGAGTCAGTTTGTTTTTTCTAAAGAAATTATGTTTTGAGCTTATTCAAGACTAGTACTAAAACAATGCTCCAATACCATATGAAACATACCTAAAAAAAACTCTATCCATATAACCTCAGACATATTAATAAAATATCAAACTGTTATGAGAAGATATAAATAAACAAACACCCTGGCCATAAACAATGGTCAATTTCTTCCTTACATAATCATTCTTAGGAGTAAGTACTACTGTAATAGTCATTCGACCCTCGACAGATCCATTATGTAACCACAATAAACATTTCCACACTAAACTAGGTTTTTCCTCCTTTCGCCTTCCGCTGCAGAACTCAGAAATCAAAAAACCTGCAACTCAATATTTTCATTTGGCCACTTCTTGCTTTCTGCATTCCAAAAATGCTTTCTACACCATAGATCCTTGCGCAAAGAACCTTGTCTGTTGATCTACTTTTGATGCAGAAATCGGTTCTCAAAACTCCAAGTTCTATTAGCTTAATCCTTTACCTTTCGCATGTCCCCTTCCTTCTTTCCTCTGCGGGACTCAGAAATTGGGAACTCAATATTTGGTTAGCTTAATGTTTGACTCTCCACATTCAGCCTTCTTCCTTTCCGCTGCAGAACTTGGAAATCAGGAACTCAATCTGCAGTTAACTTAATCTTTGTTTCTCTACATTTCATCTTCCGCCTTTCTGCTGTGGAACTGGGAGACCGGGAACTCAACCATCTATTAATTTAATCTTTGACCCTTTGCATTCCACCTTATACATTTTTGTTGCGAAACTCGGAAACCAAAAACTTCATGAAACAAACACTTGGTATTTCGGCTTTTCATCTTCCTAATCGTGACTTTCTGCCTTCCGCTGTGGACCTCATAAATCGAAAAAATTCATGAAACAAAAAAATGGTCTTTCATCTTTTCACCTTCTACTCGGAACTCAAAAATTGGAAGGCGGAAGGAGGAAGCCGAACCTCAGAACACTTGGTCATTTCGTTGGTGAACTAGCAAGGTAGTCAAAAGATGGAGACAGGATCGAGATCATTTACAAAATTGGATCCACAGAGGATTTGAATTCCTCTCTTGGTTGAACACTTATGGGACCATAGGCTAGGTGAGATTAATTTAGTAGATCTACTAAGTTTAGAACCACACTAAAAACCAGTGACAAACAAGCTAAAGACTGTTACCAAGGAGCTTGGCAATCAGATTCAGATAGCATAATTTAAGGTGTTCTCTTAAACAAGGAAACTCACAGATTGACACCAGAACCAACAATACCATTTTAACGCCATTCTAAAATCGAGAAACATAATCAATGGAGATTTAGAAGAAAAGATACAGACTGGGAAACAACGTTAAAAGAAAGAAAATGTTTAAAATAGAGGATTTCATTCGTAGATAAAGACTCATCATTTCTACATCTATCAAGTATTGATTCAGAAACCATTAACGGATTTACAATAGTCGAAACTATGTAATTATTCTAAATTTTTTTTATTGACTACTACAATAATAACATTTTAGAGATTAAATAAACTTTAGAGAAACGAAGATATTCGTTCTACATACAGTGCATAGATAATACTACATGGAAGTATAGTTGAAACTCGACATTTTACAAATAAAACCTATTGTACTAGAATCATTCACAAGAAACAGAGTAGTAAGCTGACACCAATGCTGGTAAAACAGAAGTGGAGAAGTTGTTCCTCCCAACCAACTCCCAAAGCAGGAAAATTACTTGCTCGAGAACCCTTGAGCCTGTTTGCTGAACCATGAGAGAAAAATATCTCAATGTGCCATCTCTTGCATTATATATATGTTAATCCCCGTCCAATGCTATCCTCCTACTTCTCGTGGACATAATATTAAATAGTATTTTTCCTATGACTTGGTCATTTATGAGCCTCATGCTCTTCAACAACTCAACTAGGAGTGAAAACCTGAGTTTTGGGGATGATGCCTCTTGCATTTTGAGTTCTCACTCGGAGGTCTCAACCACTTGTCATTTCCCTCTTGTGGGTCATTGCACACTCTTTCAACACCTATTTCTACTTGTGATTCCGTTCAGCATAATTTATTAAATAGGGAATGTTTTATTACAAAGTATTTTAGTCTTGAACTTCATGTAAAAGAATAATAAAATAATAATCGAAGTATTTTCCAGCAGAATTACAAATTCTAAATTCAGAAGATATATAGTGGGCGAGTCAAAAAGATATATATATATATATATATATATATATATATATATATATAAATATAAATTTTAACCAACTTAGCTTCGAACCATAATAGTCACGACCTAAAATTCATGGAGCGATTGGATCATTCAAGTATTGATATCAATATAAGAAGCAATAAAATTCAATGTATAACCTAAACCTAATAACACATGGTGGGTGTTGTCGCTTTCGCTGGACGGTTGAAGGCCTTACATCCGTGGAGGGATTGCATCATTAAAGTATTGATATCAATACAAGAAGCAATAAAATTCATTATATAACTTAAGCCTAACAACAAGGGGTGGGTTAGTAAAATTCAATATATAAATTAGACTTAATAATACATGGTGAAGTTACTCATAATTTAAGTGAAATCAAATTTCTTTATATTGTGAGCATGGTTGGGTTATTTTATTGGTTGTTGCATTGATATTGATGATTGATCTTTTTAAATAACTTATATTAATGCACTAAATTATTTAAGTTTACATGTATATTAAAAAAATATTGCATGGTATCAATGATTCCTCTATTTGAATAAGTATTCATAAGGGTAGTTGTCTAATGCCATCCCTACTAAACTTCTAATCTAGGTGACTTAATGGGTTAGTAAGGTACTCCCTCCCTCCATGGTTGTAGGGTTCGGTATTAAAGATAAGTATCTCTAGCAGGTAGGGTAAGTTCTCTCTCGTGAGGTTAGGTTTCTACCTACAAGGTGTAAGGTATCAATACAACAAACAATAAAATTCACTATAGCTTAAGCTTAATATAAAAAAGTGGAATCAATCCAAATAAAATCCAATTCAAATTCATTTTATTTTGCATGGTACTATCTTAGTATCTCTTGCATTGATGTGAGTGGAACATGTCAATGAAACAAACATGTGCCTCCATACGAGTGATTCTTCGCTTTGAATCACTCACAATCTCCCATGGAATGTGAAGGATCAAATATATGGAGTTGCAAACATCTTCACATATATATATATATATCTATATATATACACCTTAGTGGATTAAATCCCTCATAATAAATAAAAAGTTACAAAAGTAAAATAAATTTAAGTTATCTTTAATTCCACAAGTCAAATATGACCAGGTGTTCCTCGATCCCTCCCGTAATTTTTACGGAATAAAAAATTTCTAAACCAATATGTGAAAGGTTAATCTCTTAGTATTGTTTTTTTAATTACTTAATATCTGTTGTTTAATTTAGATTTGTTGTTCTATTGAGACATGCTAGGTTTTATTTAATTTTTCTTTTTATTCTAACAAAAATCTCTATTTTTTTTAATTGCTGGAAATGTTATACACCTTGTTAAAATTCACCCTCACCTTTGATTTCTCATGACCATTGTAAGACTTTTAGGAGTTATGATCCCATCTTTCAAATCAATACACTACAACTCCTACGCACTTTTGCTCACTGAAACACAACGGATCTGGATATTGGCTACATAATAGCTCTTCTTAGGGTTCTCTCGATGATCTATGCGACCCCGCAATACAAATGCAATATCAAAACATTAGCCTTTGCCATGGATAATGCCCTGAGTGGCATCTGTGGTGGGTTACGCCCAACACTTCCTATTAATTGAGAATCCGTCGTTGCCCTCTAATTTGCACACACACTAGAAAATAACAGTAGACGGCGGCAATCCAAACTGCATTTTATCACAACTAGGACGAAGAAATGGATCAAGTTTTGCACTGACGCCATCGTTGGAGGACCAAAGATCGGAGACAAGGAAGTAAGACTGCCAATGATATGATCCTTTAATTAAGTTATGTGGAAGCATTTATCATACCACGTCCCTCAAATGCACAAGTCTCGAAAGATCATGCCAATATTCTTTGCTTCTTCTCAATTTTATACTGCTGTTTTGCTATAGTAATGGACCGATATGACAAATGCTGGGTTTTCTAATGTTTAGAACGACATAACCTCCGGGATAATGAATATGCAAACCACCAGGAAATTGCCACCCGTGAAAAGACTGGACTGCCAAACACGTTGTGTATGAATGAACACTACCCGGACCATAACTCAACCGAAACATGGTGTTATAAGCCACAATTCCATTGTAAAGACAAATTCTTCATCCAATCTCAATCGAACCTCAACAAGGTCTGATGGGAAAAGTTTGTATAAACCATCTTTACTATGCCAACTGGACTTATTGCTTTTTCTTGCTGCTTTTGTGTTCATTCCTGTTTAGAGCTCTCAAATACGCCTAGAACTACATCCAGAATTGCTGCTGTAATGAGAAATATTTTTTATTCTTCATATTCTTCTAGTTAAACAGTTCAATTGAGAGTTATAGATGGCTCACAACATCTTCTCAAGCACATTCTGTTTGTTATCCATTTATGGATATTTTTTATATTCTTTTTCTTTTTTTATCTCACTCTTCTACTTATTTATGTTTATCAACTAATAGTTATCTCTCCATTGCTAAGAGTTATGGCTACAAAATATTTATCTTCTCACCTACATTTTGTTTGTTATCCATTTATCAGTTATTTTCTATATTCTTTTTTTTTTAATCTCACTCTTCTACTTATTTATATTTATCAACTATGACTTATCTCTGCATTGCTAAGAGTTATCCCTACAAGATATTTTTATATATACTTTTTAATAATTGTTTATTTTGAATTTTGAACAGCTGTCATTGAATCAATCTCGATAATACACTTATGTCATCTTAGTCCAAAAAAACATGGACTTCTTAATCCACCCCAAATATCAAATAAAAACTTCTATCCACATAAAATAAGCATTCATTTGATTTTATTAGCTTACATTTTATGTTGCTATTAAAAAACCACAAACTTCAAATTTCGTAGATTTTATATTGCTATTAAAAACCTAAAATAAACTGTTACAAAAGTCTTTTGGAAAACCATAAAACCTCTCATAGGTGGCTGAGAAGAAATGCCTGACCCCTTTTCTTAAACTTTTCAAGCACATAACGTAATGAAAAAAAATGGTTAATAACAATCATGATCCTCATTAATTTATTAACACACTAAAACAAAATAAAAAACTATTTTTTAATTTTGAATCTTAAAATTTATATAAAAAATTTAACATCATTACATATTGTTATGATTATTATTTTTTAAATAAATTAAATTCAAGAAACATTATTTCCAGTATTATAAATGCTTTTAAAATTTTATTGTATAGAAGTTACTTATGTTTCACATGAACACTTTACTCATAATTATATTTAAAATAAACCTATAAAACTTATATAAAAAAATGAATCGTTCCCTCTATAAATAAAGATAGATAAATAACCAATATAAAAAGATTTCATTGATTAATAATAAATATACACAAAAATTAAGAAAATATTAAAAATAATTATTAATTAATTTAATTTTAATGAAAAGATAGGCTATTTAGAGGAAGATGCACATTAGATGGATTGGTGTTATAGATAATGCAAAAAGTGAACATCTAATAATTCACCAAAACCAAGTTAGTAATTGGGTACTCCATCTTAATACCCTAAAACACATTGGTTAAAATCCAAAAACACATTGGTTAAAAACATTAATAGTGAGCAATCAATAAAAGAAATATGAGCTAGTATGGAGAAATTGGAACTAGCTTTTAATTCCAGCCAAAACCACCTAAGGCTCAAGCCAATTTAAAGAGAAATTGTGGTGTGAAAAATATTTAGAAGCTAAAAGATAATTAATATATTATAAGGAGGTCATCAACGATAGTGTAAAAGATTAAAAGTATCTCTCTCTTTTAACCAGCTCAAAGAAAAAAATTAACATAGCCAAGATAAGAACAAACTCTCATGAGCTCCATAGTGAAACATGTCGTTGGAGAGCTCCTACAAGACCATGAGTGGAAAGGGTCTCTCTATAAGAATCGGAACATTGAAGATGAAAATCACTCCTACAAGACCATGAGTGGAAAGGGTCTCTCTATAAGAATCGAAACATTGAAGATGAAAATCACTTCCTCTTGGAATGCCCTGCGTACATGCCTTCTCACCAAGCTCTTTGAGCATAGGAATACAATTTTAAAACAAACTAATTAATTCATTTCTTTAGGTCTATAGACCAAAGTTTGGTCTTAGTGGACATTAACCATCGTCATCAATAATCAATAGTACAATAATTAAGAAAGGATAGAGAATAATTATTATTATTTTAATTAACGATAGGTTAAGTAAATATTTTCAATTTCATTTAAATCATCTTTCCTTAATTATATATATATATATCCTTATAAAAAAAACCTTTATTCTTTTGAATAATCATGGACTCCTCCATAGGAGGTTACAATTCTGCCTTATCAGGCTTTACACAAAATCGCCATAAAAGGTGTTCATATTTTCCTTAACGGCTTACATCACCAAATGTTTTTTGTTGCTTCTGTACTTTTCATCATTGTGTAGACAAAAACATGCTGCACTTTTCATTTTGCTTTCCTTTTGTCTGCTTCCAATATGAGACTCCATACTTCTCTGTTATCAAATCGGAATGTGGAACATAATGGAGACTCCTTCATCGAGGATCTCACCCTCGATTACTCTTGGTTGAATGGCTAAATCTTGCTTTGAGAGTATGTTTGCTTCTGAATTGAATTCCCTATATACATTTTTGAAATTAAGAGCTTCAAAAGGGGGCATCATCATCCGGATTGTTCTCAACAAGTTTTTTAAATGAGGGGCTCGAATGCTGTTTCTTTCTTTTTCCCACTCTATCACTATTTTAGAATCCCCATGTATATTCAAATTGGCAATTTGTTTCTCTTTTTCTATCTTCAGTGTAGCCCAAAGAGCCATCAACTCTTCTTTGGTATTGGTGGCTTTTCTCATTCCCAATTTATATGTTATTTTTTTGGAATCAGTTATGCAGATGACCTTGCTTGCCCCTCCAATGGTTGTATCTCCTTGGCTGGCGCCATCAAAGAACGCCATGGAGTACTTTTATCGATAAATGGGGCTATGATTGTACTGTGTTTTCCAATTTTGGGTGCTATTCTATGTTCATGAACTTTCTGCAATAGCAGTGCTGAAGTTATGTTCTTGAAAATTGCTCTGTTTTTGGATTCCCATATTGTAAAAACAAAAAGCATAGGGAAAGCACTGAATTCACATACCACTTTGTTGTCCCTACCACTACTTAGTGTTTAGCTCCCATGAATGTTCTCCTCTAGTTACTGTGCCCTTGCTGAGAGTTCTAGCGACCTCCATCTAGACTTGTCTTGGATAATTACAAGTATCGAACAAATGGGATGTGATTTCTTCATCTTTATTGCCAATCATGGATATCCTTGGGCCTTGAAAGCCCCTTTTTCTTAGATTCTCCCATGTCAGGAATTTGTTATTTAGTGCCAACCAAAATGTAAGAATGGTTTTTAATGGACTGCTGCATTCCCATAGTCCCTGCCACCACCAAGCATTCTCTCCATTGAATTGATCATGTATGGCAGCTTCATACCCTTTTTCAGCTATAAACTCTCCATCTTCTGCATTTCTTGTCCATATTAATTTTTCCTTTGTATCATCTTCCCAACATACATAGTTTGTTTCCAACAGTTTGATGTAATATTTCCAGCTCTCAACTTCTTCACCTTCTAGTTGAAATTCGTTTGCTTCCTTCCATCTTTCTCTAGCTATGAATTCTGGGATTTGAACTTGTGCATCTGCTAGTTTATAGCACATCTGTTCTCCAATCTTGTTTAGGACCAGTTGAGGAAGTCTGCAATCCTCTCCTGCACCAGCCCAAGGATCTTGACCTATCCTTATGCGTTTCCCATTCCCAATTTCCAAGGCTATCCATGTGCCTATTAGGGGGATTGCTAAGACCATGGCCTTCCAACCAGCTCCGCCATTTTTGAATGACTTGTTAGGGTTTCTAATCCAGTTTTTTATTTCCATGTTTGCATAGTGTTTGGACCATACCACTCTGCCCCACAGAGAGTCTGTGTTTTGTATAAGTCTCCAAAGAGATTTGGCTGCCGACTCTTTAGTGAAGAGGGGTAGGTTCTTAATGTCCCATCCTCCTGTCTCCTTGGGCTAAGCTATACTGATCCATTTAACCAAATGTATGCCATTGGTTTGTTTACTAGATGTCCATAGAAATTTGAAGCAAATCTTTCAGATCTTTGTGAGGATTCCTTTAGGGATGTATGCTATCGAGGCCCAATAAACAAGGATACTCTAAAGCACTACTTTAACCAAGACTAATATTCCTCCCCTGGACAAAAACATGTTTTCCCAAGATGACACACGAGCCTCTACCTTTTGGTATAACCACATCCAGGCTTTAAAAGCATAGCAATTTGGCTTGAGGTAATACCCTAAATACTCGAACCATTCACCCAATATTTTTGCTTGATAAGCTAAAATCTCCAATGATTTTAGTACTAGCTCATCTGAAAAATCGTTGTGGGATAACATTGATTTTTCTATATTGATAATCATTCCTGTAGCCTTCATTTATTCTTCTGTGAGAGTTGCATATTCTGTCAAGTTCTCTTCCTTCCCTATTCCAAAAAGAAATACATCATCTACAAATAATGTATCAGTTACCACTTCAGATTCTGATACCTTTACTCCTATGGTCCTTCCTTCTTTTCTGGCTTTTAGTATTAGTCTTCTTAAACCATTGGCCACTAGAAGAAAAATGAATGGGGATAGTGGGTATCCTTGTATGATACCTCTATAGGGCCTAAAGAAGTACGAGGGGGATCCATTGATTAATACATCAAAGGATGTAGATTGGATACACCCCAAAATCCAATCTACCATCTCCATTTTCATCCCTAGTTTAATGAGAACTAGTGTGATGAATGTCCAGCTAACCCGGTCATAAGCTGTGGAGAGATATAATTTTAAACCAAAGGCTGATTTCTTCTCCTTTTTTATAGAGTGTATCACTTCTTGTGCAATAGAGACTACATCTAGTATTTGCATATTCTACAAGAACCCAAATTGCTCCTCTGTAATGACCTTACTTAAAATTGGCTTGATTATTTGTGCTATAATTTTTGCTATTATCTTGTAGTTCATATTACAGTAGGATATTGGTCTGTAGTCTTCGAATGGTTCACATTTATGTTTCTTGTGTATTAAAGCTATGAAGGTGCTATTCATACTGTCTAAGACTTTCCCTTGTTTTTTGGATTCCTAAACCACTGCTAGTATGTCCTTTTTTATCAAGTCATAGAACCCTAGAAAAAACTCTAGAGTGAATCCGTTTGGCCCAGGACTCTTTCCTCTTTGAAAATACTGCAATAATTGAGTGATCTCTTCCTCCATGATGTCTTTACATATCTCCTCATTCATATCCTCTATTATATCTCCTGGAAACAAGTCAATAACTTCTAGCATCTCTCTAATTAAGCATCCTTCAGGTTCTTTAAACAATTCCTCGAAGTGTTCGACAACAGCCTTTGTTTTTTCTTCGAAGGTTTTGGCCACATTGCCTCTTGTGTATTTGACCTCATGAATTGTGTTAATGCTTTCCCTGTAAGAGGCATATCTGTGAAAGAACTTCCTATTTTGATCTCCTTCAGCCAGTCAGAGAGCTCTACTTTTTAACCTCCATTGTTTTCTTCCTGTAACAACAGACCATCTTTTGTTGCCTCTAGTTTTTTTAGATCTTCTAGCTCCTTACTACTAAATACTCCTTATCTGTTATTGTCATATACCTCCTTTATTTTCCCTTCTATCCCCTCAAAGTTTCCTACTGCCTCTTCCTGTAATTTTTATCCCATTTTTAAGAAATCTTCTTTGCTTTCTACACATTTTCCATAAATTGTTGCATCTAAGTGTGATTTGTTTCAAGTTCTAAGGGAGCCAATGCTTCTGAGATGAGATTACAGTACTCCTCTTCTTCTAGCCACTGGGGATTGAACTTGAATGGTGACGGAGGTTTTTTTTCAGGGGTATTGATACTAAGTACTATTGGGCTGTGATCTGAGTTACCTCCTATTTCTATTGAAGCCTTTATAATGAGATTGCTTCCTATTAAGTTTTCCAAAACCAAAAACGTATCCAATCTCTTCGAGACTACCTGTTCCCCACTCCTTTTGTTTCTTCAAGTGGGCCTAATTTTAACAGGGGCTACATCCACTAGTCCCTTTTGTTCAAACATATGTCTGAAGTAGGGTCCCAAAGAGTCTATTCTCGCATTCTTCCCCCATACCTCGTTGCTATACATTGTTAAGTTTAAATCTCCTCCGAGTATCAAATTTTGGAATTCTAGAGCTGCTGTGCCCTTCAGCTTTTCCCAAAAGGATTTTATGTCATAGAAGGGACCATAGACATTTAGAATCATATACTTCTTCCTTGTTACATTATCCTCCAGCTCTGTTCCTATTGTTG
This sequence comes from Pseudotsuga menziesii, assembly GCA_001517045.1. Classification (NCBI taxonomy): domain Eukaryota; kingdom Viridiplantae; phylum Streptophyta; class Pinopsida; order Pinales; family Pinaceae; genus Pseudotsuga; species Pseudotsuga menziesii. The sequence goes on from LPNX010218727.1 coordinate 47,710, forward strand.
AATCAAAATTTTGAATAGAAATAAAATTTAGGGATGGGCTCCAAGCTGTTAGGGTGCCTCCTAAGTGCGCTTCTGCATCACTGCTTGTCATTCCCTAGTCCTTTATGCACTCTCTCACTATTTCTTCTACCTTACTACCTTCTGTCATGGTTTCTTGTAGTAATAATACCGTAGGGCTCATTATGGTTATGAGCTATTTCAGGGTGATTTTCTTGGGTACCGCCCGTAACCCTCTCATGTTTGAGAATAATATTTTCATTTAATAACACCTCCCGGGCCTACATATCTAAGCGCCCTCAAAATTGTTCCTTGTTTACCTTGTTTGATCTTGAAGATTGCACGTTTTTTAGCTTTGGAAAGGAAGGATTTTCTACCCATTTGAGGTTTTGGATCCAAATTTAGGGCTAACCCTCCTATTTATATGTGTTCATTCTTTCCTCTTGAAACCCTTGGTCTTAAGTTGTAATCTAATTTCCTCTCACTTTCCAATTCCTTATATTGAACAATTTTTTTATTTTCTTTACCAAGGGAATTTCTACTAGAAACATTCTTAAAATTAATCATTGGGTAATAGTTATTACCTTTGAGTTCCGCTGTTGCTGGTCATGGCTTGGTGAAGCATGAGCTCTATTGACCATCTTCAGTAATTCCCGCACCTTTGCTAATGTGTCCTTCACTCTCTGGCTCGGTCGCTGTCAGTCAATGTTGCCTGAGGTTCATTTTTTGTTATTGTTTCACTTTCACCACCTTTTTCCGTACCTTCATTTTTCTAGTGCTGACTGCTTACTTCTTCGCCACCTTCTTCGGTTTTCTCTAATTCCAGCTCTATGCTTCGCTCGTCTCTTGTCATGTTTTCACTTGGGCATTTCTCCTTAGCTTCCTCATTCTTGTTTGGTTCTTTTTCTTCCACTTCTATCGTAGGCTCTTCTGGTACTACTTCCTTGCACCCTCTCTTTCTTATCCATACCTTTTGAAACTGGTTTCTTATTGTGTTCTTCAGAGAATTTCTTACTAGATGTCCCACATTTCTGCATCCATAACACCAGAACAGGATTTTCCAATAGTCTAGGCATTGTTTCCATTGACTTCTATGTATGTTTATAAGGATTTCCTCATAGAGTCTATCCTTTAGGTCCAATTCGACTAAAATCCTTGCCCATCTATGGTCTACCTTGGTTTCACCGCCAGGTTCTAATGCCATGAATTTTCCTATCCTATTGCCAATTGCTTTCAGGCACTCCTCCTCCCACAACACCATTGGTAATCCCGTGATTATCACCCAAACTTGCTGTATGTTGAAGGGTTCTCGTGTCACATCGAAATCAATTCTCCATTTTTGCAGAATTAGACCTGATGGTCCCCAACTCCAGCTCCTGTCCAACAGTTTTTTCGCGTCCTCTTCATGTCGCACCTTCATTTGGATCCATCCTCTCGGAAGTATGTGGAACTCTAGGCTATACCCAATATCACCTTTCCAATTCTACTCGATCCAGTTGATAATTGCCTCACGTCCTGGAGATTTTTCGCAAAAACGCCCCACCAGAGCGTGCTTTAGATAATGGGTGATCTCAGTGAGGTTTATTTCTCTGCCAACTGTTAATTTGGCATTACCTTTTCTCAACCTTACTCCCTTCGACTTGTGAGGATGTTTTTTGTTGGGGCATTGATTTCTTGAGTTGGTGTTACTGTAGTTGTTCATTACATTGTGTGGCTTAGACTATTGTTTCGTACCCTCCTCCATTATGATATTTTGCTCCTTCATGTGTGCAAACCGTCCTTCCACATCCTCACTCTGCAGCTCCGATTTTTTCCAGTTCCGAGCAGAATGCGGGGGTTTACCAATATTCTGGGGAATAATCAACTTCGTTGTTCCACATCTTGATTCTTTCTTCAATCCCTTTGCACCTACGTGTGGCTTCGCCTTCATCCTTTCTTCCTCCATTACCCGCGCACAAAAATTCAAAAGAGCTTTAGCAATGAAGAAGAACCTTGTTGTGCTCTCTCGCTCCTGTTCCCTCTACATTCCTGCTGCTCCCTTCGCTTCTGCTCCCTCTGCTCCTTACCGCAGAGCTTCATGTTTCTTATATATATCTTAATCTCTCCAATTTTTATAAAAACTTAAAGTCTTTTTCATATTCCAACAAAGTGAAATAATAAAAACATAGTAAACATATTTTTCCAACTACAAAAACTTATTTTTGTATTTTATAGAATAAAAGAAAAAAATACATCTTATAGAATACAACCAGAAAATCATATCATCGGTCAGAGACCAGACTTTCATAGCAAGACTGCCCTTGTCTTTCATAACAAGACTGCCAACTTCCATTAAAGACTATTATGTCACAGAACTACAACACTACAAAATAAAACTTCATTCCCTAGTTTGTCTTCCATACTGATCTTCACAGCACACTAATCTTGACAACATACCGATCTTGAAAAAAAAAAACTATGGTAGACCAAAAACACTGAAAGACTTAAAAAAAAGTGGAGTTAATGTACTCCTTCATTGATTAAAGGGCCTTCCGGAATTTTATGAAAGTGAATAAGGCCTTCCACTTCCAAACACTGCGTGATTTGACAACTTGTCAACTTCCATGTAATTATTTTTTCAAATATGAGTTAAGGAAAATGTAATAAAAACAGTATTAGAGAAAAGACAATATTATTTCTCTATTTAATAAAAGTATAAATAGCAATTTCTTTTAATACGAATGTTTAATATGCATATTTGTTAACTATAAATTAACTATAAGCCAAGCTAGAAAAATTCTATAGCATCAAAGGTGAACGGCATCACCACCCTAAAGTGTCGGTTGATGAAAAATATAACGCTTCAAGTAAAGATTACAAGCATACATGTCCATGCTTATTCCTCTTTTGTTCACATTTCGAATGTTTTGAAAATGGAGAGACCACAAAATGAGAGCATCACTGATACGAATTACAATGCGATTCAAGCTCTCGCGATAGAAATACTTTCCAAGGTCAATAATCATTTGCACGCTGAGAGAACGCAGTTATGGGAAGCCAGTCCTGACCAATTGTCAGACATGGGCACTGAGGATGTCCTGCAGCACTTGATCTCTGGTGTTACCTTCAGACTTACATTTGGATCTGATGAAGAGGACTGGGAACTTGAGAATATTCTTGATAGCGTAAATGTAAGTCATTTGGATGACATCCGACGAGATGAAAACTTAGAATATTGGGTTGTAAACTACCATGACGATATTAGGACTACAATGTCGGAAAACAATAATGTTGTCCTCTCCCGAACTATAATGGATTGGAGCAGGGTTGATGGGAATGTGGTGAGCCAACAAATTATATGGCGTGGAAGTTTCATAGAATGTCAACGGTTGGTGAAACAGTTTGATCACCGTAATAACAATACATCTTCTATACTATTCAGAATCGAAGAGTTCTCATTCCATTCTCAATTGAGAAAACAGTTTATTTCTCGCCATGAGGATCATCCAGTAGCTGCTTCTTTATCAGCTGTTTATTCTTCACCAACGGTTACTATTGATCAGGAACTATTAGACGCAAGCAATGATGACGGGGGAATTTTCTGCGTGGTTTGTCACGATAGAATTCCAATTGGATTTACAGCAAAACAACTGCGTTGTAAGCATCTCTTCCACGCAAAATGCATCCTAGAATGGTTTGTTTTTAAACTCAACTGCCCAGTATGTAGGGATGAGTTTCAATAATTGTTGCATATGGGTAAAATTATTTATGGAAACCTTTCTTAAATCTTTTATTTACTGAAAACATGATATTATAGGAATAGTTGTTATTGCATATTTGAATGGTGAGAATGTACGCTAGTTAACGTGGTAATTAGTATGTGGTAATTAGTATGGTTATTGGTTATTTGAAACTTTAACCAATAATAATTTATAATCGACATTGATATTTAATTTAGTGCTTGATTATTATAATTTTTTTTAATGTTATCACTCGTATATTTTTAAGTAAGAAGATTATATTTACAAAAATGTGATTCTCCTTATCTTTACCTGCTACTAAATTGTCATCCCAGTTTCCCTATTACAACTAGGGAATATCACCATTTGTCATATAAATCCGACAAAAGAGGCTACATAACTTTGGATCATTTTACGAAAATTGCAACCATAAACATAACTAAACATATATCACAGACAAAACCTAACTTTAACCTCGATAATACAAGACACAGAAGACATATAAAACCTAACTCGAAATAAACCCAGAACCCATCATTTTGAAGCCTTGGGCACGCTTTGCTGAATCATGGTCCCCGAGCGCAGAGGAACATGCTTGGTATCCTTCGTAGTAACAGGCTGGAAATTCAGTCTGTGAATAGGTCATGAACCCTGAAGGCGAGCCAAATACGTCCCTGCTTTAGCAGCTTCGAACTCTAGCGGGATTCGTATTTTTTTATGCATCATGCATTTTTCATCATAGTGCTCCTTCCTGACCTTAATAGGTTCCTCCTTTCCCATCGCTTTGTTCTCCACATCAGGACGTGGGCTACAAGTTCCTACATAACCCAATTGGTGGTGACCATATGGTCATAGGCAAAGAGTCTCCCAATCGTGGTACTAGAACCACTAATCGAATATTCCACCTTTGCCTTGATGGTTTTCATATCCATGCCTTGCACCTGTTTTCACAGGTCACACTCGACTCCCTCAATTTTCTCCTGAATTATATGAGAAATATGATCTCTGAAAAATGGGCTTCTTGCCCATCTTTTTTCATTTCACAGGAAAGATTCGTCTCCGTCCATCGTCGTCCTTCTTACCCCTTTGTGCTTGTCTTTTGAGAGGCATCAGAAAAGGAACCTGGTGCTCAGACTGATTTTCCACCAACTCTTTCTTTCTCACAGAAAAGCACCCCATATAATGAAGAAGTAGAATGTGTGGATGGGAAGCATGTACTACATAAATAGTTGTGGTTCTCATCCTAATTCGGTTAACGAAACTAATTCCTCTATACTGGCTATTTATTATCATGGTAGAACACTAGATCTATCTATTGTCCTACGCAGTTCACCGTGCCTTGCCCTTCAAAGGTCAGATCTCGCTACATCCTTTCCTCACTAATGGAAAGAGGTGTGGGTTCCTTGGCACTCATATCTCAATGAAATATGGAGGTACCGATGTCGAATAATGATGAAAGGTGATTATGATTCTATGTGTTGTAAAAGGGAGACATATGTACCTCGTTTATGTGACCCGTCGCATTCCTTGTGTGCTCCATCTCCCAGACATGCTTGAGGTCCTGGGCTGGTAAGTTGGAGGATTGAATCTGCCATTCGTTACCTCCCTCCCTCGGATGATGGTCTTCCACAATCCTCTCTCCACTCTGTTCTCCTATGTTATCCATCAAATTGACCACCTTATTCCCATAACGTTTGGCATGGGAAAAGGACCAAGCATGGTGCCCCCTTATGAGATCAACCAACCGCTCCACCCGATACGTCATACGTGAACTATCCACACCTTTACAAACATTATGTCCTCGTAGTTTTTTGGCCATCTCGAGGATGATGTGGGAATCCCCTTCAATGACCAGAGGTTCCCATTGGTTGCAGAGGGAAAGATTGATTCCTTGAATTAAGCCCTCTAGTTTCTTTGCATTGTTAATGTCTTGGCCGATGTTCCCTTGAAAGCACTGGAGAACACTACCTTCGTTTTTCTGGATAACTCCACCAAACCCAACCAAACCAAGGTTCCCTTTAGAAGCAGCACCTAAATTTAACTTGAAATGTACACTTGGTGGTGGAAACCAAGTATGCGGACTCGCTAGGATCACTCTCCTTGCTTAAAACTTTTTCCATCCTTGTAGAGAACAATCCATTCCCCAACCTTCCAAAATTTGTTTTTCATTATCATTAATATTCCAATCTTTCTCATTCCTCTAAGTTATTTTGATAGTTTCCTGTATGTGTGTATTTACTTGGTTCCAAACTGTTTATGGTAGCTTTTTCTTTCCTTCAAATATTCTCCCATTTCTTTCCATCCAAATAGCAGACATCAAACATCCATGGAACATGAGCAAAATTTTAACAATAACCAGGTTTTTGTAAGCCTCGTTATCCCATGTTGTTATTGTTTGGTGAGGTTGGCCTCTCACACAATTTGTCCTCCTAAAAATTGCAGTTATGGAGTCCCATAGGGAGGAAGTGAAAGAACAGAAGTCTAGGAGAGGATTCATCGTCTCCTCCTCATGTTTACATAGAGCACACCAGAAAGGGCCATTCATGCCTCTTTACATTAAGTTTCCGCTTGTGAGGATTCGTCTATACACGACCAACCATATAAAGGTAGAACTTTTGGGCCAAGGGTTAAAGTTCCATATCGTAGCCTAGATATCACTGTGATGGAATTCTTCCTGGTTGAAAGTAATATTATAAGTCTCTCCTGTGTTATAATGTCCCTTAGATTGATATCTCCATCTCAATTTATCAGGACCTCTTTGGATACGAACTCACTATTCCTTAAGGGCCTCCATAATATTATGAATTCCTTCAAGTGAGAATCTTTTATTCCACCAATTGTGTGGTTTCCATTCATAAAATTCCTCATTGTCTTGTGCTTCTCTCCAAAAATAATGGATTCTTGTTAATCCCAGTTCCTTAGCTCTATTCCAACTAGTATGGATGTCAATTTCAGAAATGATCTTTGGCAATTGTTGGCTTATTTCCAAAAATATATGATCTTGGATTATCCCTCTATTCGCATGAGCATAACTTTATATATTGGATCCTTTCCTACTCTCATTAAATCTTATGAGATCGTGTTGTGGTTTTCCCTGAGCATACTTACTATGCCATAGTTCTTCCCATGGCCCTTCTTTCTGCGACACCTAGTTCCACCAGAGTTTTTCCCTAGGACTTAATTGTTTTTCTCCAGATCTCTGAATCCCAGGCCATCTTGAGGCTTTGGTTTTGAGACAGTGTCCCAACTCATTAGATCTCATCTATGTTTGTCATGACCACCTCCCCACAAGAACTGTCTTTAAATTCTCCAGATATGTTTTAGAACCAATTTTGGAGAAACCAAGGTAGAAAAGAGGTAAATGGGCATGGATTGAAGCATTTTCCTAGTTATCCAATTTCCTTCTCGTTTGTTCCAGTAAATATTCTGAATAGATTTTCCTGATCATCCCTTCTGCTAGATGAGCACCAAGATATTTGGATGGAAGGGAGCTTCCTTGGAATCTCAAGATGCACAGCATATTATGTTGACTAATCATTTAAGTCTTTAAAAAGGAGACTTGAGACTTTATGTTATTCACCTCCATCCCGGAAACCCTTGAAAATGTCTTCAGGCATTTCTTCAGAACCCACACCTCTTGAACCAACGAGTGTCCCATAAGAGTTGTATCATACACAAATTTTTGGTTGGAAATGGTTTCAGTACAAGTATGGAGGTTCAATCCTATTTTTCCAGTTGATTTGACCACACATGGTAGATACATTGAAGGAAAAGGAATTGAAGAGCAAGAAAACTATAGTCCATTGTTTGTCGTAGCTTGCTTATACTTTAGTCCGCATCCCTTTGTCCCTTGGAGCACTTGGTGTTCTTCGCCAGCTTTCCCTTGCGTGCGAGATTTCTTTCGAGAGATGGAGGATTGAGGTGGTGGAGGCCTAGGTGGAGGACTCAGTTTCTCCCATTCGCAAACATGGCGACAGAGGTTGTCATTCATGTAATCTCTGATTTATATTAATAGAAATATATTTTCCTGTCCAATGATGTGCATTTAAATGAATATTGAATCCATGGATNGTAGAGTAGGTCTAACACCATTATATAGCATGCTTGTCTTGTTTGCTACTGTTGAGAGAGCAAATTATTAACACAAGTGGGATTGGAAAAGCTCAACGGAGATCTACATCAACCATCTGGAATAAGGTATGTTTTGAGATCCTTTAGTGTTAGATGTTTTATTTCTCTTGCATATTGGGAAGGGATTGATTTCTGCGGTTATTCTATATGTTGAGGTATACCCCAAGCCATATGAATTTTTCTCTGTAACAAAATTGGCGACCATACTAGGGAGTTCCTAGTCATTTCCTTTGGGGGTTTTGTCGGCATTCAATGTTCTTGAATTGATCTAATTTCTTTGTTTTTGAGTCGGGTTTGGGGGCATGTTTTCCCAATAGTGTCTTATAGGAGTAAAAATTTTCTCAGCTTATCTGTTTGCCTTCTTTTTCTCTCTTTTTCTTCATGTACGTGGGTTTTTCCTTCACATTCACGTGTACACATGGGTTTTCCTAGAATAGCTGCGTAAATAAGCAGATTTACTGCAAACAGTCATGTATGCCGTACTTTTTGCCTTTTGGGGGAATATTAAGTGTTTTTAGGTGAGTTTGGATAATTGTTGAGTCTTCTTGGATGCTTCTGGAGTCTGTATTCACCCCTGTTTCTAACCAAAGACGCTTTTTAGTTTAAATTTTTAAAAATGTTCTTGTCATTTAATTTTCTATTTTTTGTTTTGGGATTAGTGCATTAGGTCTCTTTTACCTTGGTGCTTTGCTTGGGTACTGTCTGGTAGTGCTTGTAGAGTTTGAGGGTTGTAGATTCATACTTTTGGTTTTTATCTCATTTAATTCAAAGAATACAAAAGCATTTGCTTTTTGCATCATTATGCATTGTTTGCATTTTGCATTTGCATGGTACTTGCATTAGGTTTGCTTGGAAAGTATTAGTCATATTTTCATATAGGAATGATTGCATATTCATTTGAAGGAAAATTTCACACTTCACCTAGTAGCATACCTTGTTCTTCATTTGACATAGTGCATTTGCATTGATTGTTAGGCATGCATTTTACTTTTTGTTGCGTCGTAACATCATTAGTTGCATGAACATTTACCCTTTGAGTAAGAAGCCAATTAAAATCAATGCATAATGAAATGAATTACACTCTTTTCTTTTATAGGGTGCACCAACAAGACTAGGTTTTAGGGTCTTGTAATATTTCATTGTGAGTAAATTCTCCAAGACCACTAAACCAAACATTTATGTGTCTGTCCAGGTGAGAGTGTGAAATTCCTTTATATAATTAGTGCTCTCAGGATCCTCCTCTTACAAGGGAGTTAAGCACAAGGCAGTGTGAGTGGTTATGATTGGGATGACCCCTGGTTATAACTGAGTAGCACCAAAGATATTTCCAGGATTGTATTCATATCTGGGGGTTTTCAAGAGTTTCAGGATTTGAAACCCTACCCATACAATCAATCCTTCTTGTGACTTTCTGCTGGAGCATTGATTATATCGAGGTGATCTTAGTTGCCTTACCTAGGTTATCGAGGGGGTACTTCGCAGAGGCTATTCTGTAGGTGTCCTGGCCAGGTAGGGGTCGGAAAGCATAGTCATTATATGAGTTAAAGCTGAGGGCCACTATAATTGGTAACGAACCTCCACTTTTTGTGTATGGGAGTCTCAAGCCTCTCCTAGGTGAGACATACCTGCTTCATTCGGGAGCTCACATATCTTACGCTTGTTTGCTTGCAATTTGGATTTACATTTTATAGGTGTGTGCTCTGTGCACGCTAGTTTTTCTAGGGTTTGCATAATTAGATCGAGTATTTTCATTTTTTGATTCATTGTGGATTTGGGCACATCACTTAGTCGTTCTTGTTGTTTAGTAGGACTTCTGCCTTCCACGTCTCCTCCTCCTTTGGGACAGAGAAACAGGCAGTTCTGGTGAACTGCTTCTCACTTTGATTCACACACTATGGGAGATCATGAGGATGAGATTCTAGAGATGTCCTCTCCACTTCATGGGGTTGGGGAGGAAGATCCTACTCCCGTATATGATCCTTCACCGGAAATACCTTCACAATATGGTTATGATCCCTCATTCACAGGTCGTTGGTATTGGTTACCAGGCGACGAGACTCATTATGAACCCACAAGAACTAATCATGTTCTTTATGGCATGTCTGATATCCCTGCACCGAATCTAGCACATCATGTTGAGTCAGAAGTTGAACCTAGCACTACACCTAGGGGCACTCCTATTCCTTTCCATGCAAAGAGATTTGGGAGCACTAGTTGCATTGCACCTTCCATCCTAGTGGTGGAAGCAACCTCACATGTCCGCGCTATACCTAGTGTTAGTAATCATATGCAGATACCAGAACCGAGACAAGTGACCATTGGGAACACCACTTACATTCCTTCACATGTCCCTTCGTCCTCGAACCCTACTCCTTCGAATGCGTTTTTTACAACCCTTCCTCCCCCTCATTCACGTGGTCCTTCGGGTCAGAATATTACTACTAGCCATGTTCATGTTGCAACTACTCGCATTGTAGTATCTTAGAGTCAAGTACCTCTTGTTGTGTCGAGAGGTCATATCCCTATTTCTAGATCATCTTATGGTACATCTCAAGGAGTTCCCCATATCCATAACTATGGACATTCTCATGGGACATCCCATGGGACACCTTATGGAGCTTCTCATGGACAGTCTTATGGACCGCAGTATGGACAAAACTATCAATCCTATGGGTACAGGTATCAACAATCTACTTACTCTCCAATTATGGTTTTGTAGCACCACATAAGCAAGGTACCCCGCATCACAATGCTTCCATGCATCCCTATATGAATCAAATGGGAGGAGGATATTATGGCCAAGGCCATGGTATTTATAGCAATCAACCTTACATGAACCAAAACTATCAGGGAGTGTGGCATAGACCAGCTCAACCTAGGCTCCCTTTCCTTGCAACATTGAACTTACCTAACTTATCGAGACTTATGAATGATCTAGTATCTCATGAACCGGCATGGTCGGCCATCCCTAACAAGCTTCCTTCCGACATTCCCAAGTTCGAAGGAAAAGCTGGAGAAGATCCTAGTGAGCATGTCACTACTTTTCACCTTTGGTGCTCTTTCAATTCATTACATGACAATTCAATTTGTTTGAGGATATTTCAATGCACCCTCATCAGGATTGCAGCAAAATGGTACATAGAGTTACCAAGGGGGGCATACACTTTAATTTATGACCTTTCCATGACTTTCCTCAATCACTTTCAACTAACCGTATGTTACGACATTGGTACCAACTCTTGTCGACATTTCGACAAGGCAAAGCCACACATATCTCGGATCATATTCAAGAGTGGCATAGACATAAGTGGTTGATTAAAGCCTTTATACCACAAGAATTTCTCCTTGAGTGGTTCCTCAAGTACCTTACATCACGAAGGATGTTTCTACATCCGGAGTGCAAAATGAGGAACAAGCAATCTTTAGGGCACTAGAGTTGGATTTGATCTATGCTCAATCCGGACTTTTGTATGAGATTATAACTAATGCTTCATGATCTAGTTTTGATCCCAAGATCAAGCCTAGGCCACCTACCGATGGAATTGTGGGCTCTACAAGTACTAAACCCATGGATTCAAATGTGAAACAAGGGAGCCAATTGTCAATTAATCAATCCATGTCGAGACAAACAATGGTTTCGTCTCAACCTACCCAATCGGCGAGTGTACTTCAACATGAAATCGTCATACTAGAAGGGAATCCAACAACCTATAAGGAATAAGAAAAAAGGAAAAAATAATCTTAAGGGTGTGAATAAGAACGAAAATGCTAATTATAATGACAAGAACACTCATAATGCTGGGGGGGACAAGCAGACTAAACGTAAGGTAAAGTTTCCTTGCAAGTTATGTAATGAGGACAACCTCACTGACTTGTGCCCTCATATGGAAGATGCCTCGAGGTTCATAGCACAGGGCCCAGCCGTGCTAACTAATCCTTTACCCAACAATCAAAATATGAACTCGAGGACCATTGATGCTCATTGTGCATTGGGTGGAGATCAAAATCTACTAAAGACCAATACTTGTCATGGTTGCATCAACATGGTGCATGCTGCTAAGGTTGTGACTCATGTGAAGGATTATGGTTCATCACAACTGGACCTTGGAAATCAACTCGCTCCACCCGAGAGAATTTTGCATATAAAAAAACCTATGAATAAACCTGAATTTGCACCTCACATTCCTAAGGAAGTCCTAAAGCGTTCAGGGCACATTCCTAATTCTCGATCCTCCTAGAAATATTTCATTGTCAAGGATTCGGTCCAAACTCCTTGTGCGATGTCTGCGCTTGAAGTACTTTATACTTGTCCTCCGTAGAGGAGATCCTCGATTTCTTCTCTTGGGGTTAATGATGATAAATCTTCTTCCATTATCATGTTTGAAACCATGGGAATACGTCCTCGCTTTCCTTACTATGTGTCTCTTTTGATTCATGTAGAGTGTCTTAATATGACCGTCAAACACATCGTCGTTGATGAAGGCGTTGCTGCTTTTGTGATGTCTTTGTCATGTTGGAAGGGTTTTGGTTCTCCCGAGTTGTCTTAATCTGCTACCACATTGATATATTTTGATGGTAGATCATTTCGGTCGCATGGGATTCTTCCTTCTCTTAAGATCCAATTGGGAGGGAATACCATGGAAATCGAGGTCAAGGTGGTTGATGCATCCCTTAACTACAATCTTTTGCTGGGCTGGAATTGGATGTATAATATGCAAGCCATAGCCTCTTCTCTCTTTTGAGTGATATGCTTTCCATTTAATGGGAAGATCATTACGATTGCTCAGATGTCATTCAGTAATCCAAGTGTTAATGCATCATCAGGAACTTCTATCCTGATTATCGATCATTCTCAATCGAAAACTAGGAGTGTGGGTGTGGGTATGTATCCTGCTCTTATGGGAACCTTTAGTTTTCCTATGCCTGTTCTTATGATCAGATCTAGTTTTGGTGGTGCTTCGTCCTCATTGAATTCAGTGTCTTTTTGCACTACCCATATGGAAGATCCTTGGATTCTTCCTTCACCGATTCCTTCAATTGGACCTATTGAAACAGATGTGCCATTGCCTGCAATGATGGTAGCATATCAAACAAATCTTGGTCAAGTTATGGAGCCTAATTCTTCCTCTTCATGGACAGAGGAGGAGTACCCATATGTTCTACCTACATGGGAATTTGAGTCCTCTCATGCACATGATTTCCTCGATGATGTTTTTCCATCGTATGAAGCCATTATTGAGGCCATGTTTGTGGTTGAGCCACCTTGGGAATAATTACATCATTGATCATATTTTCTTCCTGAACTCGACCGTATGGAGCGTGATGACTTTACGGATATTCTTACAGAGAATATTGGTAGTATCGTGGTTCCATTGAGCTCTCCTAGTCAGATGGTCGATGGGAACATGGTGAATTTATCACCCACTATTCCTATCAATATTTCTTGCAATCCTGGTAAAGTTGAGAATGTCTACATTGGTTGTGAGTTGTTCCCCTGATCAGATTAAGGAGTATATCGAGCTATTTAAAGATTTTCATGACATCTTTGCTTGGTCATATGAGGAAATGCAAGGTATTGACCCTTGTATTGTCGAACATGAGATTAAGACCTATCCGAATGCGAAGCCGGTTTGACAACGTTTACATGTGGTGAATCCTAGAAAAGCACCCACCATTAAGGCTAAGATAGAGAAACTGATAAAAGCCAGTTTTATCTATCCCGTTCCCCTAAAGGAAAGGGTTTCAAATCTCGTTTCGGTTGATAAGAAGCAGGGAGTGATCCGCATATGCACTGATTTCCATGATTTAAATCGTGCTTGTCCTAAGGATAATTTTTGCACACCATTTATTGTTCAAATTTTGGATGGGTGTGTGGGAGCCATGGTATTCTCCTTGATGGATAGTTTTTCCAGATATAATCAGATCCAGATCAAATCCGAGGATCAACATAAGACTACATTTATTTGTCCATGGGGTACTTTTGCATATCAGAAGATGCCTTTCGGCCTTAAAAACATCGAAGCTACATTTCAACGGCTATGACCTTAATTTTTCATGATATCAAAATGATTATCAAAGTGTATTTGGATGACCTTGTTTCTCATTCTCGTTTGAGAGTGCTTCATCCATACCATTTGAGGTTAGTGTTCGAAAGATGCCACCATTGCCAAGTGCGTTTAAATCCTCAAAAGTGCATATTTTGTGTGACTTTTGGTCGCTTACTGGGCTTCATCATATCCAGGGATGGTATAAGAGTCAATCCCTTAAAGGTTGAGGCAATACTTCAATTGTCTCCCCCGCGTAATATTAGACACCTTCAATGTTTGCAAGGCATGGAAAATTTCATGTGGAGATTCATAGTTAATTTTGCCAACCTGACTAAAGGCTTGATGTGTCTTTTAAACAAGGACACTCCTTTTTGCTAGGATGAGTGAGCCCAGGAGTCCTTTGATGCTCTTGAGGAAGCCTTAGCATCGGCCCCCGTGCTTAGTCCACCTGACTATAGCCGTGATTTCATGATTTATGTGGCCGCGTCTATGGAGACGGTTGGTATGGTTTTGGTTCACGAGGATGAGGAGCTCCACCGGCATGTCATATATTATTTGAGCCAAAACATTATTGATGTGAAAATCCATTATTCCCAAGTGGAGAAGCTCACCTTGGCCACCATTCATGCGGTTCAGAGATTAAGACATCACATTCTCCTTTGCCAAACCTTGGTTGTAGCTCATATCAATATGTTTCAGTTCGTCCTCACTAAAAGGATGATTGGGGGAAAATACAATAAATGGATTGTTATTTTTCAAGAGTTTGATCTTGAATTCGTTTCAGCAAAATGGAAGAAATAGTTGATATTTGCGGAGATCATATCTAATTTTCCAAGTTTGGAGGAGGAAGAGGTTTATGAGGATACATTTGTCGATGAGCATATTTTCCTTATCTCAACTTTGGACCCATGGTACGGTGATCTCATTGTATATTTGCAAAAGTTGAAGGTACATACTCACCTTTCACGGGATGAGCAACGACGATTATGTCATGTAGCTAAGAACTACCTTATACTGGATAACACTTTGTACCATTGTGGGGTAGATTCCATTTTGCATCATTGCTTAACCCATGATGAGGCTGAGGTTGTGTTGAATGATTTCCATGAAGGGGCGTGTGGTGGTCATTTATCTGGGATTTCTACAGCCCAAAAAATCTTGAGAGCAGGATATTTTTGGCCGTCGATATTCAAAGATTATGTTAATGAGGTCATGAAGTGTCACCCTTTCCAGTTGTTTGCATGCAATATGTGCTCACATCCAGCCCCGTTGCATCCTATTATCACTACTGATCCCTTCACCAAGTGGGGGCTTGACTTTATGGATTGAAACCTAGCTTCAGCTGGGGGGCATCATCACATTATATTGGCTGTCGATTATTTCACGAAATGGGAAGAGGCTATGCCCACAGTTAAATATGACACTAAGATAGCCGCGCATTTCGTTTTCAACCAAATTATTACTCGTTTCAACATTCTAAAAGAGCTTGTCAATGACAATGGTAGGAACTTTCAAAATAAAATGATTGAAGAGTTGGCTTCAAAGATAGGGTATAAGCAGGAGCACTCCTCCTCTTATTACCCTCAGGAAAATGGACAAGTTGAAGCAGTGAATAAATCACTTAAGTCCATTCTCTAAAGAACAATCACACAAAACAAGACGAATTGGCATATCATGTTATATCCTGCTTTGTGGGCCTATAGAACCGCGGGTAAGACTGCCACCAATTTCTCTCCATATCAGCTTGTACATGGGGTGGAGTCTGTCTTACCGATTGAATGCAAAAGCCCTTCTTTGAAGCTAGCTATAGAGATTTTACCAGACACTTCCACTTTGGAAGAATGTTTGGTCCACTTAGAGAAACTTCATGAGTAGTGCCGAGATGCCTTAGTGGCTCTAGAAGTAAATAAGTGTCATGTCAAGGTCCAAAATGAAAAGTCTGTCCGTCCGAGAAATTTTAGTGAAGGTGATTTGGTCCTTTTGTGGGATCAAGCTGAAGAACCCTTGGGGCCAGGGAAGTTTAATCCCATGTGGCATGTTCCTTACATGGTCAACGTGTGTTAGAGAAGGGTGCCTATGAGCTAGTGGATTACACAAGTACAAAATGAAGAATTAGTGAATAGGTGACTAAAAATTCTAGTCACTAGAGGTTTTTCAAGTGATTAACTACTAAATATGAGCAATTTTGATTGACCCAACTATAAATGACTAAATTTAACGACTAATTTAGTCACCAATTAACAAATATGACTAGATAATATGTGACAGAGTTAAAAGTGACTAACATAAACAACTAATTTAGTCACTACATAAAAAATGACTAGCTAGAATAATGTTAATTAGTCATTTTTAATTCTGGAAGTTATATTTCATGTGTTGTGATGCCATGGTCAAGTTGAATTGGTATCTTAAAGGTTTTTTCATTATGCATATTCATGTCTCCATTTTTGCATACTCAGTTTAACTAGTCATATCGATCGTGCTTATATTTCGTTTTCCAAATTCCAAGTCAGTTTGACCCTCTCGCCAATCAGTTAAAATTTCGGCAAGTTAAAAGTCTTTTGACCTTGACAGTGAAATCTATAAAATTTGTGTCAACCAATAAATCGTCATTAACACCTACTCATCAGTTTCATTGTCAATCATCTTCTCAAAAAGTTAAAAAGCTCCCCCTTTATGCCCCTAGTTACGAAAATGACAAGATCTTTTATTTGAATAAAAAAAATCCTCCCTCTCATTTGATCTGTTGCCATTTTTAAATTTGAAATAATAATAATAATAAGTTTTCATCTAATTCAATAGGTTTTTAACATATAATAATTAATATAACATGCTTTTCATATATAAATATATTATAGTTAAACATTATATAATATATTCATATTAAAAAATTAAATTTCTACTCATTTATTTTGATAGGAATACAAAATAATTAAAAATGTAAGAAAAAATTTTGGGTAAAATAAAAATTAAGAGGACTGGATTGTAACTATGATCTTTACTAAGAATAGCTTCCATTTTAAATTCCATGGTTGCAATAGCGTAATCTTTAATAGTTGGAGATAAAGATAAGACATTACCTTCTTTCATGGTTAAAATTAATTGCATTTAGTGGTTATAATGAATGGATGGTTATAATGAATGGAGGGGAGAAAAGAATCCGGATCCTAGTTCGCAATAGACATTCAATAGGACGAACATGACACTAGTAGGGAAGGGCCCAAAAGCGCATTAACTGAGACCTTCAACCCCTTTGGACACAAATCCAGGCACCAAACCGGGCCGAATCCATTACCATGCCCAAATAACCTATCTGAACCTAGGCTTTGAACGAACTATGGATAACCAATAGAGACGCTGGTGCTGGAACAAATAAAAAACAATGTAGCGGAATGGCTAGGTGAACTAGGATTGTTGGAATTGTTTCCTAGAAAATACAAAAGTGAGAACTTTTTGTTCTTACATTTCTTGAGCACATGGAGAAAGCTATCATCCACCTATCCGAGGTGCTTCACATTACAATTCCTAATCACATGGAGAAAGCTATTCTCGACCTATCCAAGGTGCTTCACATTCTCCTTTTTTTTTTTTCAGACTTTAATTAAATATTTTTCATTAAAACCCATCAGTCGTGTTATACCTTCGAAACCCTATATAAAGTATTTTCATTATGAAATTTTGGTTGTAANTTTTTCAGACTTTAATTAAATATTTTTCATTAAAACCCATCAGTCGTGTTATACCTTCGAAACCCTATATAAAGTATTTTCATTATGAAATTTTGGTTGTAAGATCAATTTCTTTTAGCAATTGTGGAGTTTCTTCAGTTTTCGGTTCCTTCTTTGTATCAGGACTAATCTTTTAGGGAAGATTGTCTTGGGCATTTTTTCTATCATTAGTCTTCCTGCTGGTCTCCACCTACAAATTCTAGTTGTAAGGCAGCAATATTACAAGAGCTTACTGCCTTTGTCCCTCAAGATTAGTGTGATGTAGTTGTATACAATTCAAATACTAAGGATTTCTATACAAAACTTTTAATTACCTTTGATGGTAGCATACATTTGAGGGAAGCAAGGCATTGTCTCATCTCCAAGGAAAAGTTCTTTTTGTCTGTATGCCTTGGAAAAAGATTACCTGTCAACAAACATATTACAGCATAGTTTTATGTCCTACTCCAATCTACTATGTACTAAAGACTGAGTTATTGAGTCTGATTGAATCTTTTCAACAACAAAATGCAGGTAATGGTACTAATACCGCACACAATGGTATACAATGGTACACGAGGGCATATAATGGTGTAAATTAAAGTTTTTGAGTATTTCCTCAAGGGAGACCTCCTAACAGAGTCCTTAACTTTTAATAGGTCTAGACTTGATATTTCATCAAACACTTGTGTGGAATGTCACTGACTGCTGTAAACTTCCTATAGGTGCCTTAAAAAAAGATCTTATTTGTTGTATGCTTATTTTGGGGTATTAATGGTACATTCTAGAATTCAAATAGATTCCATATTAATATGGAAATAATTCTTAAAACACATGCAACTGAGCTTGTAACATTCCCTCTCATACTCTTATTCTTCAGTAATAAAAAATACAAGGTAAATGTAAAGGTGCAACTTTTCAACGAGAGACTCAAGGTTGGTAAAATCATTGTAAGTAATGTCATGTTAATTTCTTAAGTTGTTAATTGCTTTAGTAGATGTAGGATACTGAGGGTTTCACTCGACTGAATGAATTGGGCATGAATCTGCTAGGGAGAGGTTGAATGGTTGAGAAGCATGAATTGGATGAACAATGTGATCTTGGTGTTTCAGGCACTACAAGAAGACTTAACCAATCTTGATGATCTAAAGACATGTAAGCTTTCTTAAAAGTTGAGAGAGATCTTGTGTGGACCAAATTGCTAATTGGTGGCAAGCATATAAGGGACCCTATTATATTGTTAGTTAAAATAAAAAGTTAGATTAAATGATTGTCCTATTGTGATAACTCTCATCTTATGGAATCAAGTCTCCAAGCAGTATTCCAAAAACTTTTGATAAGATGCCAACAAAATAGAATGAATATTTTATGTAATTATATTTATATATATATATATATATATATATATATATATA